>JASAND010006174.1:0-73222 GCA_030248195.1 Trissonchulus latispiculum | reverse complement strand
CGACGTCACCAGCCATAAGCAGAAGCTGGGCAGAGTAGGCTGGCCACCTCGCCCAGCTAGAAATAACTCCGGCGGTAGGGACCAAAACCACCAAAGGCAAGGCCGTCCCGAAATAGGGACCCAGGTGGGGATCGGGCTCCTGCAATGGGGCGGCCCAAAGTTGGATCCATTTTGTTGGGCCCACCGGCATCTGATGACCACAAGCTGCTCCACTGCAGCAAGGTGAAATCCATTGGAACAGATAGCATAGCCTCTGCGGCGTGAGGAATAACGAGAAAGCCGACAGGTTGTTTAGAAATGTGGTAGCAGAATGGCGCAGGACCTGGTCCCAATCGATCTCCCAACAGCTACTGCTGTCCTGAGGGGAGGAAACGACGTCGGCGTGGCATACTGGACGGAGCCACGACAGATCCAGGACATTATTTGGGGACCGCGGGTCGGTCCCAGCTAACCGCGAAATGGACTTCTCCAAGGCCCACCGAACTCTACTGTCACAGCTGCGAACTGGCAAATCCCTCTCCTAGCCCAATACAGGCATAGTATTGATCCAGCTGGCTTGTCCCTCCCCCCTTGCCCTGACTGCCTACAGGAAGAAGAAACGCTCGAGCATTTGATCTTGAGCTGCCCTAGGAAATCGATAACCCGGCGTGCCCACCTCGACTGCTCCCAAGGCCTGGCCGTCCTGGTATGACCCTCCCGGGGTGTTGGACTTCCTCCGGGGTACCGGGCGGCTTTAGCGAGCCCGGCTATATGGTCCCACCGATTGGCCCCAGATATGATGATGATGACAGGCCTCGGACATGACGATTTTTGGAAAAGTAGGAAAAAAGTAGGAACAATTTTTCAAAAAAAGTAGGAACAAAAAGTAGGAATTTTAACAAAAAGTAGAATTTTCGAGCTTCATAATCGATATTGCATTATCTAATTTTTGTCTTCAACAGAACGTCATTATGCAGATCTTTCGTACGGCTTAAATCAAGTCTTCAATCGTCCTGAAGCCTTTAAAAAGGATCATGTAAGTGCCTACAAGTTGAGGGTCGTGATCCCCAGTTTGGGCGATAGAGATGAGCTAACGGCCTGAAATTTTGAATCTAAGTCGGCAGAGGCCACCGGCCAACGATACAAAATTTGAGCTATCGAAAGCCAATTTTTGGGCATGGCATTTTATACCTTCCTCTACAAAATTAAAACTTTTTTAGAGGTCGGGGGGAAAAACCAACCCCCGTTTGGGCGATGCGGATGAGCTAGGAGGGCCCAAATTTTGCATGCACGTTGTTAGGGCCCGTCCCACCCACCCACAAAATTTAGGCTAAATCGGACCACTTTTGTGCATTTTTTGATATTTTGAAAATTTTGGCATTTTTGACTCCCCAAAAATTCAAAATTTGCCTATTTTGAAGGCCTGTAAAAAAAATTTCCATAGCAGTTTCTATGAGAACAACATGTGCTCTTTCCAAAAATGTCAGTCTCACCTTCCTGCGACGCTTGGCAAGCTGCCAAAGCAGAGTTTTTACAAAATGGAAAAAAACCAAGGGGTGGGAAGAAAGAAACCAATTTTTGCTTCTGATGCCAAACTCCCAAAAATGGTTCTTAGTTGCTCAAAGTCATCCACATAGCAAGTTTAATGAGTTCTTTCACGTGAACAGCTCAAAATTGCATTTGGACTTGGCAATTTTGTGCCAGCCGGTAAAAACCTCATTTCGGTGGATCGGCTGTTTGGCTCAGCTAAAGCGGCCAAAAAGTATCCTGGGACAAAGAAATACGCGAAAAAAACACTGAGACAACATTTATTTTAATTTATTTCATCGAATTTCGAAAGATTTACAAATTTTTGTATTTTAACATAGAAACTGGCAAATTTGATGAAACCTAGCCAGTTGATGCTGCAAATATTGATGTTTGATTTTCTCGCTTATTATACGGAATTTCTGTTGGTTTCTACCCGCCATTGGTTTTTTTCCCCGGCTAATTAACCGTCAATTACTAATATTTGCTGATTTATATACCAAAATTAGGCGATTTATATACCAAAATGACAGTCTAGATAGGGCTTGATAAGAAAATAATTTATAGCCGGATTGCTCCACTCGGTAGTTCTTCAGAGTCCAAAAAGTGACTACCTTGGGTTTTTTACCGACCTCTATATATTTGGAGAGTTGTAGAAACATTTCGATAGCGTCTAGCAACTTGGTACTTTCTACGAGAATGAGAGTAACCTCCATATCTTAATGGGACGTCAAATTTCACTGACCACTAACCGGAAGCTATTTTTGTTTTAGCGATCCTGACCTAAAGTCATCTATGTACGCATTATTTTAAGCTATTTATATATGCAGCTTTCAACAAAAAATGCGATTTTTTAGCAAATAATTTTTTGGTGTTTTTAACAACGAAGCGTCGTGGGCCCAAGCTGGCTTTTTCTACAGTGTTGGTCCCAGGAACAGGTTCCCTCAGAATCTCCCTCCCTCCTTCCAGAACCCAAGCGTGCCGAAAAAACTAGGGTTTTGATGGTAAAACTTCAAAAATGTTTCCGACTTCGCCGGATTTTTAGGTCTTTTTTAATGTTCCTTATCTTTTTTTAGCTTATAATTAGGTTAAACATTGCATAAATTTTAGCTCAACAGCAAAAATTAGTTATAGTCCTCAGCATTTTTCGAAAAACTGAACGCCCCTCCCAAAATTTGTGCCAAGGAAAAAGTCAGCCGCCTGAGTTTAGTGGAATATTACGACCATTATTGGTCGTGTGAAGATTCGCCCAGGCCCAGATTCCGCAAAACTTGACTAAATTACCTTAAGTTTGGATTCAGTATGTTTTCGACAAAGCTGAATACAAACAAATTTTTCGACTTTTAAACTTTTGGATTCGCAGGAGGAGACCGAGGGGAACCGAATTTTACTCTAAAGTTGTATATATAGGAGTTTTCGAGGTCACAGAACATAAATCTGAAACCCCTTTCAGATCATACATTTTGATAGCTCGTATACATGAGTATAAGCTTGTATCCGAAACTTAAAACCTCCGAAACTTAAAACCTCGGCTTATAGAAAGCTAACAAAAAGCTTAATCAGCTGTTCTATTAACTCCAAAAACCACCTCAACTTTACAGCAAAATCAATCTGAAGCTAGAATTTTTCGGTTCCACTGATCCTGCGAATCTGAAAAAATCTAATTTAACGAAACCGAAAACAGTGCGATGTTTGAACACAGCCGGTTCAAAACACACCCACACCAAATTTCAGCTAATATTGTCAAGTTATGCGGAATCTGGACCTGGGAGGTACAAAGTTTTAATATAAGATTCCGCTTTTTCCCAAGCTAACGTGTCCAAGCCAAATAGCACTCTGCGTAAGATTTACGAAATCTGAATTATTTTACCATAGAAACTGGCGAAACCGTTGAAACTTAGTCGATTATTGATGCTGCAAATTTTATGTTTGATTATCTACCTTATTGTAAAGAATATAGCAAAACAAACTGCAGATTATTTCCACAATTTTTGGACAATTTTCTGTCAAATCAGGCCGATTACGTCTTTCAAAGGAAAAAAGTAGGAAAAAGTAGGAATTTTTTACCTAAACTAGGAAAAAAGTAGGAACATACGAAAAAGTAGGAAAAAAGTAGGAAAAGTAGGAACTGTCCGAGCACTGTGATGATGATGATGATGGCGGGGGCTCACTTATTGCGGGGTAAAGTATTGTTTTAGAAGTTTTCATATGAGGAGATTAGTATATATTTTAGAAGCCACCATAAGTCCAAAGACGAGTACCAGGTGTAAAAAAAGAGTAAGAGTAGGGGAATGTGTAAGAAAAGAGTCAGCATCCGAGATGGGTCAAATTGCCCTTCCCCTCTGTCCAGGCAGCTGTCCGTCCTTACTGGTCAGTAAATGAGTACCACGAATGTGGGAATGTAACAGGAGACTGTGTAAGGCTTTAGGATCTGGCATTCTCCTGCACACTGTTGCAGTCATCATTCGAGGTGGCGCTCCAGGCTCAAAGGCACCGAAATTCCAAACCTTGATAGGGTGGAAAAGATTTCCAGGGAAACGTTTACCGTTAGACTGATAGCGGGAACGACGGAAGGAAGTTTAGAATGCGGCCTAAAACGCACTTCAAGTGAATACAATCTGAGGAACTAAAATAAAAATATGAAGAAACTTTCTCACATCGACTGGCAAAGCTGACATAATCCGATTATATCTGCTTACTTGAGTAAAAGAGAAAGAGAGAAGATGTTTAGAATGAATTTTGCACTTCCTTTTATATCAAAATTCAACATAGGAGTTCTCCCTTCGGTCAAAATTCCAATTATGTATGTGAAAAATATTTGTTGCACTCTAAGTTTTCAAACCAGCATAAGTTAAATTTTCCTTCTAATTTTGAATTGACCAACTACGTCAAGGATATAGGTAGTTCGGAGTAGGATGTCAGAATCCATACATCTCCAAAGTCTCGTACGTAGGTATAACTGTAAAATTAGCAACGAAGGTTAATTTAAAGTTAAGGATATTATCCTAACCTGCCTATGTGCGTCTTAGATACGTAGTTTAAACTGTGCAACAATATTTACACATTAAGTATATATATATATACCTGCCAAACTTTGATAAAGTCAGGTCTAGCTATCCTGAGCAGTATTGTCCCATCTTCAGCCGTAGTTACAGTGAATTCGTGTTTGTTGCCCTCCAAAACTTCTTCTCCAAAGGTTGACCCTGAGGACAATCTGGTCTCCCTAGTCGTATTTTCGCTCCCCTACAGCAGCAAAAGAGGATTGGGGTTAAGTAAAAGCATTATAACAAAAAATGACAAAAACATGTTATTGATCAAACAACACAGGGTTGTTTTTCTTGAAAATTCGACAGCAAAACAAAGCTCAGAAGGAAAATGTAAGTCCAAAGATTTTGCCCATACAAAAGTTTCAAAACAGCTTCACTTCTGAAAAAATTCGAGTAATTAAGTAAAGCTTGGCAGATGAAAACAGACTTTTAAGGCCGGTTCACAGGCAGTCGCTTGTCGCGTGTCGCGTGTCGCAAGTCGTATGTCGCATGTCGCGTAGGATATGTAGTATGTCGCATGTCGCTTGTCACAAGGACTGATGTGTTCACAGGCTGGTGTCCTGTCGCAGAATATTTCAGTGCAATCCTAGCTAAAGCCATGATTTTATAGGCTAGAGGCACGCGACACGCGACAAAAGTTAAATCATTTTCAACTCCTTACGACACGCGACAATTTGTCGCACGACACTTTTGTCGCCACAAGCTATAAGCCTGTGAACACTGTCGCGACAAGCGGCACACGACATAGGACTCTGCGACACGCGACACACGACTGAGCCTATAAACCGGCCTTTAGTTTCTTCTTAAGACAAAGCGGAAGGATAAAATACTGTCCTTTCGAACTTCGATATACTGAGGTAGTTAATACGAAAGGAATAAAGCACAATTATAAATCAGCCAAGCAAAACATTGAATTGTCAGTTATTTTTATAAATTAAAAACCTGAAGTTGTTGCCAAAATTTTATGAATGAAAAAGTCATCTGACATTTCCTTACCGACTTCGGTTTAGCCCTTTTAGCCACCATCGTTACGGAGCCTTTAATAACAGCGTACCAATTGGTGGACTCAGAATTCTCACGATAAACTGAAAGAATATATATAACGAAATACTGTATATATATATATATATATATATAAAGTGTAAATTAATATCAATCAAAGTTAAGTAAGAGTAAGAAAATGTAAGCATTCTTTTATCTTATTGCGAAGTTTTATACGTAACGTGGGCACCGGATAGTGAAACACAATCCTGTAAAGCACATCAGCCCTCATAATGCCAAAAATATTTATGTCCGTTTTCATACAACTGACCCGTGTGGGTTGAGTCGGGAATTAAATCACATACTCAAACGCCACTACGAGGGCTGGCACAACGAAACGCGGTCTGACTCATGGAGATATTTAGTCCAGGCGGCTTGTCACCCACTGACACCTCGCCAGGGGATTGAATATAAGGGGACGCCGACGGGGCGCCTAGTGAAAATGGGGGGAATACACAAAAATACCAACTCAGTACGAAATAAATTCGGCCTACTCCCAGGATTCTACCTAGCTAGCTATATACCTAGTTAGCAGAGCAGAGCAGAAATCAAACTAATTCTGAATTAAGAAAAGTCAATGGACGGTTTTATTTAAAAATATAAAGATGCCTAATCATCCATTAACACAACAATACATGGCATATATACATTAGTCAGAAAGTAAAACCCAATTCAAAGACTGCAAACGATACCGGGGAATGCTTAACCTTTCCTCCGGCAAGCCAGCGGAAGAAAATTCAAGCAAAAAATAGCTATCCCGCAGTCAAGTCCGAAAGAGGAGAGGGTCAATGGACACGCTGAGCGCTCTTATCCAGAGAGAACTAATCGCTGAGAGAACTCTCGATTTCGTTGATGCAAAAGCGACCCACCTGTCACTCCATCCTCCAGCTCCTCCAAGACACCGTAGTGAGCCAGCTGTCGTAGAAGCTCATTTCCAAACTGCTGCTGAAAATTGGGCACCGATCTCAGGGCTTCAACAATCCTTCCAGCAGATTCATGCGAAGAAGATGAGCGTAAATATCTAAAGGGAAACAAAATTAGAAACTACGTAATATAATGCCATTCCTTCTGTAACTACAACGCATCCCAGTTTTCAGCTTAAATTAAGATCTCTGATTACATATACAGCCGGTTTTTCTTTTCAGCCATTTCACTAGTGAGCGATAGATATCTGTTTCGATTGCAGACAAAGTGCGTAGATATATATATAATGAAAATTTGCAATTTTTACAAAACTCTAAATGTAATTTGGAAAAATCGAGATTGCAATGAAGATTATTATTGCAATTCAATAGACATAGAAAAATCGTTGACAGCAAAATTAGGATTTTAGTATGAAACATAAAGTTTATCCCGAACTTAAGCTGCTAATAGGCGAACAACCGGATATCCGTTAACGAAAAACATGCATACGTTCGCACATACGTATATATATACGTATATATATCCGGATATGACAAAACACCCTGAACCCTTCACTATTTTTCAGACACGCTCCTCTGCTCTGCTAAAACTTCTGCGATCTGCACATATATACCACCGGCGAGATTATTACTATGTACATATGTAAGATTTTTCTTTTACTCTTACCCTCGTGCTGCACCAGTCTGCCATTCATTGACCATATCTCAACATGACGAGACAGCCCGGTCCAGCCCACCTAGCACTCTCCAGGACGGCAAGAAGAAACTGAGACCCAGACCACACACTCACACAGGGATAGAAATTGGCTTCAGAAAAGACTTTTAGCACTTCACGCTAATGGAACCAGCCAGCAAATGCTTTCAAGGTGGAATACGGACCCTCCTACTGTAGCACACAAGTACCAACGATCAAAGGGGAAGAATTCCAATCTGAAAATTCAGGCGTAAAACACTTGCAACAGTTCTATCAGTCTAGTAAGAAAAAACAGACATAGATTGCCGCAATAAAAAACATAGCTTTAACCTTCCTACGCCCAGCGGCAGTGATTACATATTAATGAAAATTTTTAACAATCTTTTTCCTGAATTTTACGGACATGCAAAGCGGATCTTGCACTACGTCGTAAAAACTTGATCAAAAACGGTAGTAAATTAAGAATTAATGATGAAGCATAGCATACGTATATACAACAAAAATTTGATAGGTAAGGTGTATATATATATGATTTTCGTGATCAGTCAAAATTTTAAAAAATTGAGCTAGTATCTGACTTTAAGGCCACGGTACCGTAGCCGCAATTTGGCCCCGGCCCCGGTGGTAGAGCTGACCCCGGCCCCGTTGCATCTCTAATACATATATCCTCCGACTACACGCTGGTTCCATCTGCCAGCAGGCTCAGAATTTCTTCCTGTGGATCTTCTGACCCAGTCCAGACCCAGCCCAGCACAGATGTGAGGGGAGTTGGGGGGGGCGGGGTAACCCCCCACCCCAGCCATTTTTCCAAACCACCCCCAAAATTTTTGGGGGCCCCTGCCCCCCCCAACTGCGAGGGGGACTAAAAATTGGGTGTTTTTGGAGTAAAAATAACGGTAAAATTTTCAAAAATGTCCAAAGTTTTTGCTTAAAGTGTCCATTATTGCAAGAAATACACATTTTAACAGTGGAATATCTGACTTAATATTGACCTTACTTTGGAGTCAGAAACATGTTGACAATCAAGTTTTCGAGTTTAAAACCCCTGCCAAATGCTAAAATTACTTCAGGGTTGGATGTTTTTCTGGCATTAGCAATAGCTGAAAATGCTATATATTTTTGGCATAAAAATGTAGAAACTTTTTTGGGGTAGGTATGGGGAGGGGGCGTCTTGAGGGGTTTGTGGGAGGTCGAAAGGGGCCCGCCCCCAAAATTCCGGGGGAGGGCCCCCTTACCCAAATCCCTGTGGCACCAATGCAGCCCAAAGCATAGGTGTACCAGGCTACAGTTTGCCCCCTGTGAGACCCCCACGGAGAGGCCAGACACCCCCTCCTCCCTACCCGACCTCAACTACTCCCCCCAAGCCGACCTCAGACCCCCCTCCTCCCCTAAAATTGGGTCCAAACCAAGTAAAAATGCAACATTTTTGAAAAACTTTTTTGCAATGTCTGAAACTTTTTGAAAAAATTTGAAAACACGACTATAAATTAGCAATAAACAGCTAAAGATGGTTATTTATAGCTTTTAGAAGGTAATATACGCAATTGTAAACTACAATTTGGGCTAATTTTTTCATATTTTAGCACAAATTTGTCAATTTTCAAGCCTTATTTTTGCATACGAAAACAATTGACAGAAGCTTTTGAGTACGTTTAATGTACTGTAATCGAAAAAGGAGCATTTTTAGCTAAACAAACTTGGGTACAGTTTAGGGGATCCTCCCCCCAAATTTCGGTGGGTGGGGTCCTTCGAGCCAAATTTGGACCTTCTACTCCCCCAACCCTGTGGTACACCTATGGCCCAAGGGTTATATGGTGTAACAGATATTTGGGGTGGGAGGATCCCCCCACCCCCTCCGAACTTTTTCTGGGGCGGCCCCCACTGGAGACTCCCCCCGAACTCTACCAGCCCTCCCCCAAACTAAGTTTTCTATTTTTATGCCAAAAATCGCATTTTCAGCCGTTTCTAATGCCAGAAAACATTCAGCCATGAAGTAAATTTATGATTAGACAGCGGGTGTATATAAACTCAAAAACTTGATTGCCAACATGTTTCCAAGTCCAAAATAAGGTCAATATTGAGTCAGAAAGTACATAATCCATCTAAAACGTGTATTTCTAGCAATAATAAACACTTTAAGACAGAAATTTGGGCCTTATTGAAAATAAGTGCAAAAGCCAAAATCTACCTTAAAAATACCCGAATTTGGCCATTTTTCGCGACTTCGGCACAACCATAGGTGTACCACCTGTTTGGGTTGGGGGGGGGAGTAGAAGGGCCAAATTTGCCTCGGGGGACCCCACCAAAATCCGAAATTCTGGGGGGGGGGAACCCCCTAAACTGTACCCAAGTTTTTATAGCTAAAAATGCTCCTTTTTCGATGTACAGTACATTAAACGTACTCAAAAGCTTCTGCCAATAGTTTTCGTATGCGAAAACAGTGCTTGAAAATTGACAAATTTGTGCTAAAATATGCTTAAATTAGCCCAGATTCTGGTTTGTAATTGCGTATATTACCTTTTAATTGCTATAAATAACCATCTTTAGCTGTTTATAGCTAATTTACATCCATTTTTTCGAATTTTTTTTCAAAAATTTTCAGAAATTGCAAAAAATTTTTTCAAAAATTGTGCATTTTTTACTTGGTTTGGACCCAGTTTTAGGGGGGGAGGGGGGTTTGAGCTCGGCTTGGGGGGAGGAGTAGTTGAGGCCGGGAAGGGGGGAGGAGGGTCTGGCCTCTCCGTGGGGGGGGGTCTCCATGGTTCACCTATGGGCACAACTAGGGAGTAGGGACGTCCCCCAAATAGTTTTGGGGGGTTATCCCCCCCTGCCTTACACCTAATGCCAAGGAAGGGATCCACTTTCCCTGGAACTTTTGGTCTGGGGGGGGGGGGGAAATGTTGGCGGTCCTCCGAAATGTGTTGGGGGCGTAGGTGTACCAGGCTACAGTTCACCCCTCTGAGACCCCCACGGAGAGGCCAGACCCCCCTCCCCCCATACTCAACTACTCCCCCCAACCAAGCCGAGCTCAAACCCCCCTTCCCCCCAAAATTGGGTCCAAGCCAAGTAAGAAATGCAAAATTTTTGAAAAATTTTTTTTTCTTCAGAATAAGGTTTTTTGAAAAAATTTGAAAAATAGACGTATAAATCACCTATAAACAGCTAAAGATGGTTATTTATAGCAATTAAAGAAAATATACGCAATTATAAACTACAATCAGGGCTATAATTTAGCCATATTTTAGCACAAATTTGTCAATTTCCAAGCCCATTTTCGCATACAAAAACTGTTGACAGAAAAGCTTTTGAGTACGTTTAATGTACTATACATCGAAAAAGGAGCATTTTTAGCAAAAAGACTTGGGTACAGTTTAGGGGGGTCCCCCCCCCGATTTCGGATTTGGGTGGGGTCCCCCGAGCCAAATTTGGACCTTCTACTCCCCCCCCAACCCAAACAGGTGGTACACCTATGGATGGGGGTATATACCGTACCCCCCCCCAACCACCCCACCCCAGAATTCGGACCTCAGAAATGTCGAAAAATAGGCAAAAATGCAAAATTTTCTGCAATTATGCCCTTTTTTCATCAAAATAAGGCTTGTTTTAGCGTTTTAGGCGTTTTTGTACCGTTTTAAAGCTATTTTAGAAAAATTTTTCACAAAATGATCATTTTTCGGCCGAATTTAGCTAACTTTTTGGGTCCAAAAATCATAGGTGTACCTTGAGAAATCTTTGGGGGAGGGGGTAGCCGAAATTAGGGTGGATGGGGTCAGCCATTTTGAGGTGGGGTGGGGTCCCGAAAAATCGAATTTGAGGGGGGGGGGGGTAAAAAATTTTTTGGTCAAAAATTTAGAAACAATTGGCAAATTTGCTAAAAAAGCGTTATTTCCAACTAAAAATCAAACATATTTCATCATTTTTGCTCATTTATTCGAAAAAACTTGGATTTTTTGCAAAAATTTCGAATTTTTCCAAAAAATTTCGAATTGTTGCTAATTTTGAGGCAAAATTTTCAGAATGTTGTTGTTGAAGAACATTGTTGAGGGTGGGGTCTGGCAAATTTGGGTGGGTGGGGTCTGGGATTTGGCCATTTGGGGGTGGGGTCTGCCTCCAAAATTTCGAGGGTGGTGTCGGCACTTTTCCATTTGCGGGGAGGGGTTCCCCCCCACCCCCCCAGGTACACCTATGCCAAAAATCGTTGGGGGTGCGGGGGGTAGCCAAAAGTTGGGGGAGGGTAAGTCAAAAAATCTGGGGGGTAAAGTTGGTCAGAAATTTTGGGGGGGATACCCCACCCCAAAGGAAACTATGGATCCATCTAGCAAACATCTGCAATCGGTAACAAAGCATTGCGTAATACCATTATGTTGGAGCCTGATAATAGCTACTAAAGTCTCACCAAAAATCTTGGAACCGAAATGTGAGCGCCTGTCTTGAGTTAACTTTTGAAGTCCGTCTATATAAAGCATGTACTTTTAGAAACCTCAGGACTCAGGACGAGGAGATTCCGCTAAAAAACCATTATATCCGGTCTATATCCAGTTAATACCGGATGCTAAATTGATAAAAACACATCAGATTCTGAAAGAAAATGCTAATTAATTCATACTCTAGTATATTAGTCCTTGGCCCAAAATATTTCCCAAAATCCGGTAACATCCGGTCCATGTCCGCTAGCCGGATGTTAAGGTCACAAACATGAGATTTGATCCCATATGCTTAGCTTTGTCGCATACCATATAAATTATTTTTGAACCATTTTGAAAACTCTGTCATTCACAAATTACAGCAGATATGAAGTATATTGAGGTTGAGGCTTGTTAGGGATAAACCAAATAACATTAATAAAACAATTTGTCTTTCGGTGCAACCGTTCTGGGATAATAGGCCTTGAAATCTCATATTTCAAAGTGTAGAACCGGAAAAGACCAGATATTCCTTTGTTTTGGCACCGATAAAATGGAAGTAGCCTCCTAAACATTCATTGTGCCAAAAACCATCACGTTTATCTGCGATTCCGAGCGCCATACCGGTAAAACCATTTTCCCGGTTTTTTTACGATCCGGATACGACCATAGACCAAGCAATTTTTGTCCAAACTGAACAGAATTTTGTATACAGGCAGACTAATTTCGACCCGAGGAATCTGAAAATCCAATCAGCGTAACAGTACGACCTTCCCATCCTGCTGTACACAAGTTTTGTGACCTAGACATCTGGTTAGGGTACATGGACCGGATATTACCGGATTTTCGGAAATATTTTGGGCCAAGGACCAATATACTACTACCACTACTACCAATATACTGTAGAGTATGAATAAATTAGCAGTTTCCTTCCGAATCTGAAGCGTTTTTATCGATTTAGTATCTGGTAACCGGATATGTACCGGATATGATGGCTTTAGCGGAATCTCCTTTTCCTGAGGTTTCTAAAAATATTTACTTTATACAGACTAACTTCAAAGGTTAACTGAGGACAGGTGCTCACAATTCGGTTCCAAAATTTCTTGATCAGACTTTAGTACGCTTTCGCTTTCGCTTTCGCTCTATTATAGTGAAGTTGTGTTACTCCTACTTAAAGTTAGTAGGAAACTAAAAATATTCAAAGAATTTAAAATTTGACGTCGTGTTCTATGTAAAATATTCTTTTCGAATTGTAATGCTGCAAACTTATAAACGAAATGTGACCCTTGTAGACACCAAATTTACTACTAACAACACTTTCGAATTCTCCTGTAAACTTCAGCTCAGCGTAACATAAAACATGAGAAAAGAGAATGGAAGCATACAAGATGAAGTTCATCTGTTAGCTTCAGCTCTATGCAGAGATCTCATTAGGATAATTCACCATCTTCTCAATATTTCTGAGCCATCAGAAGACGAGCGTGGCTTAAAGTAGCAAAATCCTGATCATGGCTAAGTCACATTGAATTATTCAAATGTGTGTTCAGAATTTTTACGCTCAGTGAAAAAAACTGCTTTCAGATCAGCTAATGCATCTGAGAACAGTCTGACGTAAATCCATCCATGCTAGTGAGTAAAATGTTCGCCTCAATTTAAAACCTCAATTTGGTTCTAGTGATGGTTTTCAAGACGAAGTAATGAAGAGATTCATTGTCAGTGAAGTAAAACATGACATAAGTAAATATTAGTACCACTCTACATGTGCTGGGTTGAACTCTCCCCAGACCTGGAGCTCCCCCCAGAAATAGGTCCTGCATATTGTGAAATATCAGCAACCTAGAAAGGTTGATGTCAGCGTAATATACGATAGTAAAATGTCAGTAGCAAAATACTCATAAGATGAAATAAAGACAGGGTAAAGTAAAAGTTCCCCCTGTAAGATATCGCCATAGTACCTGGATCAGTAACGCATAATAGCGGAGTCATAGTCGGAAAGCCAGTTGTGGGATACATTTGTGGAAATAGGCAACTGCCCTTCGGACCTTAATGAAAGAAAGATGTGTCACTACACCACCTCAGACTCGACAAAACTCAGAACAGAGCAAGCCTAAGTATTACGCATAAACCAGTGCATTCTGAATTGTTTGAATTGTGAATCTAAGAGTTCACTTGGAACATGAATTAACATTTGAATAGAGTATTATGAAAACGCGACGCTAAACCGAAACAGCCTAAACCAAAAAATTTTGGACAACCTTTCATAACACAGCTCTGGAAACAGATTAACCAGAACCAGAAGAACAAAGGTTTACTCCATTATTAATGCCCTAAATGGTCCAGTAACTTTTTTTACAGTTCGAAACTCACTTGATCAAAGTGCTACACTAATGAACATGAAGCTAGTCAGTTGAAGATGGTGAAAGAGTGTGAATCTAATCCAGGGCACCTCAGGGGGAGGAGGGAGGAGTGGGAAAGGTAGGCAAGGCGAAATTGAAAATGAAAAAGTGGGATTATCCTTGTGGGAGTGCTCTTGGAGAAGACTTTAGGGTTAGGCCTTCTCCTAAACAATTACACGGCCGGCTTATTGTCAAAAAAGTGCCAGAGAGGAGAAAAAACTAAGACAACCTCTGGTAATAAATTCAGCAGAAACTCAGAACAGAACAGAACCCTAACACTAAAGCTCTTCTCCAAAGCATATCACTCTGTGAAGAAGTTCCCCCCACTCATACTGTAAGCATATATATTACGCAATAAACATATATTATATTGTTAACAGATGTGTACTCTATATGGATATATGGTGTAGGGAGCAAGTTTCAGGGGCTGGGAGAAAGATATAAGCTAAAGTGAGAGAGATATAGAGACAGAGAGATAGGAATTTCTACACAGCCTGGGGTCTCTAAATCAATATGACGTTTGCCGAGCCCAAAAGTTCAGAGGCCAGGATGAAAGCAGAAACTTCTTAATTTATTTTAAGCTGTCCAGTGAAGTCTAACTTCTTAACTTCAGGGCTTGATAGAATTTCCCCTCGTTCTTTGCTTTGCTCTAAAAAGTTTCCGCCGAAAGACTTTAAGTAAAGCTTTATGAAGGAAATATTCACAGCGGCTTATAAGACTTCCTACTTCCTGCTTCTCAGTGATAAACAAAATTTTAAGAATACGACTTGTCAGGTTTCTAATTCTAAGTTATGGTTTATTTTAGTGGAGAAACGGGAAAACGCTGCTACCAAATGATGCAACCTAGAAACCTAGCAAGAGGAAATGTTTAACGAAAGTTTGCCAGTTTTAAAAAAACTTCCCTCGTTTAATAAAACAAACATTAAGAGGGAACTAGCCTCCTGCCTTTATATAGTGCAACGAATCAGTTGGTAAGTAAACTCAATCCTTCTCGCACACAGGACTAAAACGGTGAATAATATCAGCTTTAGAGCAGCTTTTAATTATTTTCTCTAAGCGAAGACTACTGTTTTAATGTTGCATTAACGGTATTTGATCAAATTCTGGATTTTCAAATTTACAGAAAAATTTATTGTCTGACTCTTCCTTATTTCTCCTTGCAATGGATTACGTAATGATACACCGGTCGCCGATAATAACACAACACAAACCACACGTGGCTTTACTACAAAACAAATACGGATACAGTATATAAATTGTCAGTTCGAATTTCCAGTCTCATTTAGCGTTCACAGGGGGCAACCAACAGTTATCGAAATCTTCATATAAAGCTGTACACTGGTCACAGTTCTTGTAAGCTCGGGAATTGAAACAGCTAAAACAAAAACAGACAAATTTTGGACTAAACTATTTTAGATCACCGAAAGCTTGAATTTTTCTTAGCCCTACGCCTACAGTGACAGACCGGCAGTGTTATACACCGAACTTCGGCCCGGCCGCTAGCGGGTTTGCGGTTCCACTGCCGAGAACAGGCCGGCCGGTCAAACTTGGGCTGATCGTCGGACGATGACAGCTTTTCCGGCCTATCGACTTATATACTGGCAACCATCGGCCTTGAAGACTATAAATTTATATTTTTGCTTTTATCTTAGATAAGCGACGAAAAGGGGGACCAGCCAGCCGGGATGAGCTTGCCGGCCCATAAAAAATTGAGCCAGTGAACGGCCGGCAACCTAGAAGTCCGCCAATGCAAAAAGGACAAAGGAGAGAAACGAAAGGCAAGCGAAACACATTCTCCATGAAATAGTAGTGTTAATCAGCAGCCTAGCATAGATTGAGAAACCGGCCCGGCGAGACGGCCAAAAAGGATACGATACGATATCTACGGACGTCTACTCGCGACTGGGACTATGAAATCAGCATTAAAATAACAACGATTAATCGAGACACCACTCTAAATACTACCAATTATGGTAATCACCTGTGTCTTGACAAACATCGTGAAGTCGCCTTCAAATAGGCATACCATCGGCCTCCATCGGTCAGATAGTATGCCTTATCCGCAGGAGATAATTCGAATTCATGCGGATATCCAGGACTAAAACAGTACAGACCAAAAATATCAACGTTTTATTATTCATTCGTTGCATTATTGTAAACTCTTTTTAATGTTTCAAATTGTTTATATACAATTTCTTAAATACAGTATGCTGCGATGCACTTAGCTCTAAACACAACAACTGCGTTTGACCTAAAATTCACACGTAATGTGAAAATTCCATAAAAATGTGTCATTGTGCTGTTAAAAAAGTTGTTCTTCAGTGTTAAAATGATTTTTGCTCACTAATAGTATTGCAGCATAATATAATACTCCTAGAATATTACAGTCGATATTATCAATATTACAGTTTGTTCTAACACAATTGCGATAGTTAAATTAGTGTTTAAACATGTGTTAATTTATGCTTCTGCTCTGTGTCTGATACTATATTTAATTCCATGAGACATGACTGATGACTCTTACTTAGGTTTTTGCTAACCTGGCTTTAGCTTTTAGTTTTTAGCTAACCTGAATTTAGCTTTTAGATTTTAGCTAACCTGATTGAGCTTTCAGTTTTTAGCTAACCTGAATTCAGGTTTTAGTTTTTAGCTAACCTGAATTTCGCTTGTAAGCTAACCTGGCTTAGCTTTTAGGTTTTAGCTAACCTTAATTTAGCTTACTCAAAACTGCTTCTGTCCGGATAGCAGTCCCGCAAACATTTCCGATATTGGGCTTCAATGGCAAATGCCTTTTTGCTGGTTCTATCTAGCGGACTCAGGCAGCCAAGCGCTCTTTCCAGAAGAGGTTTTGTGGCATGCTCGCACATAATCAGAACTTCCACACAGCCAAATTCGCGAGCCCATGCTAACTGAAATTTGCCAAGAAGACGGTATTGCACCCAATGTCATAAATTAAATTACAAAGTTTAAAAGCAAACCATAGTGGAAGGAAACTGTAATACAGAAGACTTTTTACCAATTCGGTTTTAGTTTATTTAATGTAGCTGACTACTTAAAGGTTTGGAAATCATGGAATGCAGTATATATATATATATATATATTATATATATATTATATATATATATATATATATACATATATATATATATATATATATATATATATATATATATATATATATATATATATGACTCAACCGTCTTTGACGACCATTATGCATTGATCTACTACACGAAATCAACCAAACCAAGAATTTATAATAGGAAGAGTGGGAAACTCAACCCTTTGTAATAAAATAAGCTTGTGAGATGCTCGCCACATTAAGGCCAAAATCTCGAAGGGGGTACCATAACGTTGTTAACCCTAACCGCATGTTTATATGCAAATGATCTAAAATGAATCTGATTGGTTACTACAGCTACCGTACGTGCCGCGTCCAATCAAATTCGTTTTAGTTCATTCGCATATAAACGCACGGTTAACAATACTAAAGCCCGGTTTATACTTGTCCGTTTGTCCGTTTGGGCGTTTGGGCGTAGACTCAATTGAAATGAAGTTGTCCGTTTGTCCGTTTGGGAGTGAGAAAAGTTGAGCAGTGTTGAACATTTTCTTACGCCCAAATGCCCCAACGGACAGACGGCCAAACGGACAAGTATAAACCGGGCTGAAGCGGTAAATACCAGGGATGGGCACTGGAAAAAACTACCGAAAAAAACGTTTTTTCCGTTTTTTTCCGTTTTTTTCGCAGGCTTCGGAAAAATACTCGCGAGTTTTTTCTGATAAGCTGAAAATTTTTTGAAAAATTTGCAGTAAAATTAGAAATTTTAAGAAAATTTTTAAATTTTTCCGAAAAAAGTCTAGATATTCTTTAAAATCGCCTGTATTTATAGTTTATCGCATGAAAATACGTTTAAAAACTTAAATTCGTTAAAATTCGCTCAATTTTGGCACTCCAGAAACAGTTTGAAGACTGGTGATATCGGAAAAAAACGGAAAAATACTGGATAAAAACGGGAAAAAAACCGGAAAAAGCTAGTTTTTTTCCGCAATAATTTTTTCTGGAAAAAACCCAACCCTGGTCTGGTATATACCCCCTCCGAGATCCGGGTACGATTATACAAACAATTTTGACATGAGGTAAACGATTAGCCAATCATATGCGTTTTCGTTCAAACGCATTTATAAATACATGCTTAACAATGACAACCGGTACTATCTCCGAGATTTCGGCCTGAATATGCCAAGCATCTCGCAAGCTTATTCTATTAGGAAGAGCTGAGTGTCTCACTCTTCCGATCTTGGCCAAACATATATTTGAAAAAGGGACAATCTCAGAGTCAGAAAACTTACCAAAACTAAATCCAAAGACAAGCATACTAAAACCAGTGACTTCATGATCACAGTGCAATTTTTGAAAGACGAATGTTAACAAAGTTTGAAATCTGCTGAAATCAGGGTGATGTTCTGGTAATGTGACCCAGTTCAAGAAATAGGTTAAACACGGAAACTAGATTTTGGCAACGTTTGTTTCAGTTTTTCGCATTTGTTACATAACTAACAACAGCTGGCTGACAGCGTTTTATGTTAACTGAAAAATGAACCCTAAATCTGTGCAGAATCGCACTACACAACACTAATATTTTGTATCTTTCAAATCTCTAGGGGCCGTATTAATTATTACAATTTTTCCGTGGCCTGTTTACGAGCGAGTCAAAAACGTAGAGCTTGAGATGTTTATCTCGTTTAACTGGTTTCCTTGGTCCCGAAGAGTCCCGTGGTTTCTCTTCACAAAAACAGCACATGAACATTTATCCTTGCGGCAATGTTATACTGCCTGTAGGAACTAATATTTTGTGGAGGCATTGGTCAAATCTTGTCCAGGTTGACTTGATTTGAGGTGGCTTTGCCAAAACCTAACGCTGGTCTGCGTCAGTTAGCCGTTTACCTTTTACTTCCAGCACCGTCCTAAACATTACCCCAATAACTCTTAATTACCTCTCCATTTCCAAAAGTAGTCCACAACAACAATAAATCCCCATTTTGATAGTAATCCATGGTACTTCTTTCTAGAGCTATTACTCTCGTCCAACAGCCAAGCGCTGAGGTGTGCAAACGAATCCAAACGAAACGAATCCAAACTTAAGCCTGGTTGGCTCCATCGGTAGAGCGTTGGTCTAAATCGCTAAAGGTTGTGTGTGTGTGTTATCCCCATCCCAGGGTCGGGTGCTGCAGTGGCAATCTTTTTAATTCTGTCATCCCTAATATTACTTGAAGTTTATTACTTGAAATTTAGACAGTAATCCATCGTTGTACTGGCAGAATTTTACATGTTCCATGGTTTGTTGCACCCTAAATGAAGCAATATTCCACGTGAACAGATTCCCCACTGCCTTTAATGTATCTTTAAGGGCAATCTTCTATATTGCTTGCCCTCGTCAGGAAATAGCAATCAGTCTCCATTGATCTGGGGAATATTTTCCCAGCGTCAATCGCTTGCGACAGCCCTTGTATAGGTATAGGGAATTAGGCCTCATGATGGGCTTTAGCCGAGGCTCTCTTACCAGCAGATGGTATGTAGACACGGCGCAGTATTTCCCCCGGTGTAAAATTTCCCCCCGGGAAATTCACACCGTGGGGGGGGACCACACCGGTGCAGTTTTTCCGGGGGATTTTCAAAGGGGAACTCACACCATGACAAAGGCACCGGCAAAGTATCATCTCCATGCGATTCCACTCCCGGAACCATTTGACCGGATCGCGTTACCATCACCGATATGCGAAGGCCGTTACTTCTAGGCGGAAGTCAGTTTCGAGTTTTGGGCTACAATTGCGCAGCATTATCTAAATGCTAATACGTTTGAGACTAAAGATAATACACCATAGTATGTACCAAAACCCATATCTTAAATATTTGCTGAATTTAAAGGTGCTCAAATAAAGGCAAATTCAAGAAAATAGCTTCATTATAACGTTTTTCTCGACGATACTGTATAAAAGCTTTGCCTCAACAGACTGTGTTCAGTTGTCAAGTCTTAAGCTCTGCACTTGCTATCGCAGGATTATGAAATTGTTTATCCTGTTAGCTATTTTTGGCGCTACGTATAGCGCTAGCAGAGGCAGACTGCCGTTACATGGTAAGATGGTTATCGGAAATCTCTTTTTTGTCCTTAAAAGTTGATGTCGCTATAGGCCCAACCAAGAACGTGTGGTTAGTCCGTGTAGTTAGTCGATAAATCTTCCGAATGTGTTCCAAATTGTCGTTGTGTCCAAAATTTACTTGGTTAGACCACTGCTATATAATTTACATACGTTGTTGCGGTTGTCATTGCTACTGTTGCGGTTCTGTTAATAAACAAGTGTTGACTCATTTATAAACTAACATGGCTCCGCAGCAGGTTTACAATTTGTTAAAAATGCACAGCGAAAACTCAACCTTTTGAACAAACTATTTCTTGTTATTGCACATTCTGACTTAGTTTGCTTTCAATGCATACATGTAAATGAGTTTTAAAGTATTGTCAGTGTAACTCGACTTCACTTTATTATTAGTGGCTGGGGCGGCGTTCTGTTGTAACGTTGTAATGTAATGTAACGTTCTGTTGTAATCTGTTGTAACGGATCTCGTTCTGTCTTTACAACAATAATTGTTTCCGTGTCTTGTTTATCTGGTTTCCGAAAATCTGAACCTTTTCAATTTGTCCGACAGAGTCTGGATAATTATTACTACTATTTCACTCTAAAAGAAATCAAAAAGAATGCAAAGTGACTCTCCATTCGACCGACATTCCTTCAAAATGTAGGAGTAAAAGGTGTTCTGCAAGATTCACTGATGGAAAATCCAAGTTCAAAATTTGCCAGCTATTCTGTTCTTTAGATTTTTATCTGTTGTAGCTTGTTGATTTTGTTGGTTGTTGCTGTTTTCAGTTTTCTGATACTTTATTGTTTCAGATCAAGGATCAGCAAACAGAGAAAATGGCAAATACGGTAAAAGAACAGCTAACATAAATAAATAGCATAAACACAAACAGCAATATAAGCGTTTGCGCATTAATAAACTGTGTACTGTACTTTAAAGTTTTCTCAGATAGTTTGACTAAAGTTTTACTCTTTTGGTAAAAAAACGGTAAGCATGCTTAATGGTTAAATAGAATGACGGGTACACCAGGTGCGCCATGGGTTGTTGACAAAACGGGCCCAAACTGAGGCCAGCTGAAGGCAGTGCTTTTTATGTAGTTGCATAACTTGGTGGTTGTGTCCTGTCCGATTGGGTGCCGTTGGAGCCAATCTATTGTTTGGCTGACAGTTGACCTTTAAGAGGCGACCTCTTTTGTCTTCAATTTCTATTCTGTTTGACACTACAGTAATCTTTAGATTTTCCTGAGTTTAATATCGAGAACTCCATTTTAAGTATTCATAAGCAGTACAAATTAAAAGTTCACAGACAAATAAATTTATTTATTGTAAACGTGGTAAACAAAACATTAAAACTTATTTTTGTCCTGACATTAGCTGAAAATTTCGGGAAGTTTTTCCATGTATTCCAACCCAACCCCAAAGGATGGACGACGGATTGTTAAGGATGATGAATGGACAATGTATAAAGGAGCAGCTTTTAAATACTAAATTAACAACTATTCTAACGTACAGCGCCGATTGTTAAAAGCAAGGTTAAAGTCGCTTTGACACAGATAGAACATCCTTGTTAATGTCCATATCCCACAATCTGCATTCAAACGTCCACCATTTTCCTTTACGGAGACAGTAAATGCACATTGAAATGTTCATGTCCAACTCTGTAGTAGCTTGGCTTTACGATAGAAATTGAAGTTTTAACTTAAAATTTAAAAATTTGAAATTGCACAATTTTAAACTGTGCGTACAATTTCCAATTGTACAAATTTCTTGCACAATTTGAAATTGTACAAAATTGGAAACTGTATACAATATATGTACTAGTGAAATTACGTTTCAGTTGTGAACTTTAAACTATCTTTAAACCAATGCACTCTCCCTCCTTATTTACTTACTCTCACACTCTCTCATTCCCTTTTGTTTAATTTTAGTGGAGTCATAAATCAAGTCTAACAATAGATTGGCTCTAACGGCCCTCTACCGTTGTGCCCACGAATTTTAGTAAAATTAGGAAAAGCTTTCTTAAATTCAAAGCAGAATTTGCTTTGCCAGTTTATATGACCGCATAAATTTTATCACTGTGAATCACTTATTTTTTAATTCTTCAGGGGATTTGTTCGAAGGAGACATTATTTTGACCAGTGAAGAAGACAAAGTATGCTTTCTTAATTTCTTAATGCATTGAATATTGGATGAGAATTTGATTATTGTTATCTACAATTTGACTCTCTCACTATTGTATCACTGTTTCAGACAAAAAATTTCTTATTTTAGAATTTGAATGTATTATTTAATTGTAGATTTGGACATGCAATTTTGGCATAAGGTTAAATCTTCTCCTTAAATCAAAAGTGCATAATATAAGAGTGTGACTTCTGGCAGGCCCTCTGTCATCAGCTGTAATTAGATGCTCTGTTCGCTAACGGCTGACCGATCCAGAGGCTATCCTCACGTCCTAAAGCTCAAAGCAGACAAATGTGTTGTTTTTGTTTTCGAACTCTAACACATACAGATACGACGAGTGAACGTACCGAAAATTGTATTGTAATAATTTGTGGGAGTCCATGAAGAACGCGTTTGTAAGAGGGTGGATGATGCACCTGCACCTGTTAGCAGAGATTCTGCTAGCTGTCTGACTTTCACTTGTATAAACACTTGATTAAACCAAGTACATGTAGACGTAAAGTTTGTTTTAGAATAGAAATGCCATTACTGATCCCGAGAAGAAATGGCCAAAAGATTCCCATGGCCACGTTATCATTCCATTTGTTTATCATAATGATCTACGTAAGTGTCTGGAATCTGCTTGTAGCCTTCAGACTTTTGACAAGCCGCATAGATTGAGTGTCAAAAGCTTAATTAAACCTGGAATTTAATGTTATTACTAAATCTATCGACTGATCCGTTAAGTTGGTAAGCCAGTGTTCTGGTTAGTGCTTCTGAATGTAGTGAGTGCATGTTAAAGAATCCTGCAGCTTATTGATAAGAAGAGTAGGTTGGCTAGGCTATAGCTATAGGCTTAGTAGTTCAGGATGTGCACAAACTTGAGCCTCCTAGTGCTGGCTAGTTGCGGCAGGGCAGAGCCTATGCCTCAAAATGCATCAAACAACTTGGTAAAGCTAACAGTTGGAAAGCGTAGAGTATAAAGATCTGTTGAGAATTTGATCCTCAGATGTCAAGGTAAGGTCAAAGAATATGAAATGGGTTTTAATTATCGGCTGTCCTTCGTGCTTCATAGTTTATTTCAAACATTTTAGCTCATGGAGCCAAAAGAAGTTTCGAGGCAGCCCGGCTAATGTATGCCAGAAACACTTGCATTCGCTATATGGAGAGAACCAGCGAAAAGAATTATGTCGAAGTCAATCCAAATGGAGGGTACATACTATTAAGAGTACATAATAATAAGAGTATGCCACTAGGCAAGCTCTATGTTATCAGAGCAAAAACTATGCTCTGCACGCTAACGGCCCCCCCCAGAGTTGGACATGGACACATTTTTCTTGACCGCGACCGCCCGCGTCCGCGACCGCAGCCCGCACGCTAATTTTGTGACCGCAAAATTTTGAGTTATTAACCGTCAATTCTTTGGGAAAATCCACTTATTGCATATTTTAAGGCATTTCCAATGCTTTTACAGCCACCTCACTCCAGTTTTATGCTGGTGCAGCTCAGATATACATTTTTGACAGCGACATTAAAAATTACAAACAATTTTGTTTCGTTGCTGCATTTGGCTTTTGCAAAGGTAGAATTCTGTGTGCAGGTCGGGGTGTATTTTCTTTCATGTTTTCCGGCCAAGCAACCAACCAACTAGCATGCTATTAACGCTGCTTAAAGCGTTGGTTTCCTTCAAGTATTTTTAGCCATTAATAACCATCTAATCATATTTAGAATTTCCATTCAATAAATCAAATAATTTGCAAAATTGAAATTAGACAAATAGAGGATAAACAAATTGAAACCCCGAAACTACAGTAAGGACAAACAGTTCATGCTGCCTGTTCAACCATCCAAAAGTTTTAGCAAAATAGCAAAATTTGGCAAAATTTTTTCAAACTGTGAAGCTGATTTTTTGTCCAACGAAGAAAAAAATTGAAAAAATTTGGAATTTTTTACAACAAATTGACCAAAATTACCACGATTTGATAGAAATTTGCGGTCATTGCGGTCAAGAAAATTTGTCCACGACCGCGACCGCCCGCGGGTACCCGCGACCGCGTCCAACTCTGCCCCCCCCGCAAATTAGACCCTTCACTTCAAAGAATTTTGTGCGCTATGTTTGTGTTCTAAAGCTCAAAGCAGGCATAAAATTCGCGCACGCACTGCTTGTGTTTTTGAGCTTAAGCACATAAACATAGAGCGAGTGAGCGTACCCCCGTTTCGACTAGGTACTGATTTGCGGGGGGGGGGGTCACTAGGGTCTGATTTGCGGGGGGGGGTGGGCCGTTAGCGTGCAGAGCATAGTTTTTGCTCTGATAACATAGAGCTTGCCTAGTGGCATACTCTTATTATTATGTACTCTTGATACTATGTAATGAAAATAATCAAGAATATTCACATTAAGAGAAAACACAATTAAGTTCACTAAATAGCTCAGGTGTAGATTCCTTTCTGGCAAGAAGATGGTTATGGTCATGGATGCAAAGGTTAGAGGTTAAAGGTCGTAATCAACTGTGACAGAATTTCAAAAACCATTGCCTTTTATCTCAATTTCTATAGTTAGCTATTCAAGCTAGAAACGATAGCAATTATAGATTTGCTCCATATGACCAAGAGTACATAATACATAAGAGTATGACAAGCGTCATACTCTTTGTATTATCAGCTCGCTACATCCTCTGCACGCTATCGGCTTACCCCCCCCCATAAATCAGACCACCCTTATCCAAGCAAATTCGAACGCTATGTTTGCACGCTAAAGCTCGCAAACACAACTAGTCAGTTGGTTCAAAGTGCGTCTATTGCGTGCAAACATAGCAGGCGAATTTCTTTAACAAATAGGGGGGGTCAGCCGATAGCGCGCCTCGGATGTAGCAGCTTTATAATACATGGAGTATGCCTGCTGCCATACTCTTATGTATTATATACTCTTGATATGACAAACTAAAGTCGTTGGATGGAAAACACCTCAGATATAAGATTGAAAACAGCCAGCTGCAAGTTGACGTGTCAGTAGTTCATAATGTATACTCCCATTCCAACCGGTCGATACTTTAGACGACAGGCTCAATGCGCCTGCAGAACAGTTGGCTTGAAATAAAACTGCAAAACTACAATGGGACTTGCTTGTTTAGATGTTCTTCTCATGTGGGCGTTCTCAATACTGGAAAACAAATCATGACACTAGGCGGCGGATGTCATAGTCGGGGGACGGCTGGACATGAAATGATGCATGCGGCGGGATTTTGGCATGAGCAGAGTCGACCCGATAGAGATGATTATATCACCATTGTTTGGGATAACATTTCTGAAGGTAGAGAAAGAAATACTGTTAACACGTCTGTAGTTAAGCCACAAACACTAGTTGGAAACTAGAGACAACAGAATGTCATGTATTTGTTTACCCCACGTTTTAGGTTTTGACGAGCTATTTTTGATTCTAGGGAGAATTACGACATTAAAACAGATAAATAAATTGTTTCTAAACAAACAGAAGAAACGTAGTTAACGCTTTGGGTTTTTAATACCAAATTGTAACGTGCAGTAGCAGCATAACAGTGTTTATCGCTATATTTGCCCTATTTTTGAAGCACTGTGAAGATTAATAAACGTAAAGAATTTCCGTATAATTTTTTCGCTGTAAATGTTACCTGTATGACGATTTAGATGCGAAGTATAACTTCGAAAAATGCAAGGAATGCACAACACAAGGATTACCTTATGACTATGGCAGGTTTGTGGAAATTTTAATTAAAAGCAATCAGCTAAAGGATGAAATTTGTACTAAAATCTTAATACTTAAAGTTATAAACTTTATGTACACTGTTGCCATGACTCAGTTGTTATCTGATTATCTGAATTACAGTCGAACCAAGAACTTCCAATTGAAAGACGGGAATGGTACAACTCTGAACCACACAGGCATTGAACAACACGATCTTTATGTAACTTTTTAATAACATGAATAGTCAGAAAGCATCCTTTCAAGGATTTGTTTACCCTCCGAGAATGGGATGAGCTCCAAACATGTGCAGTTTGGGGGGAGGGTGAACCTATCCGATGGCTGCCGAAGAATTGTACACATCGTATACATACATGTACGAATGTTTTAGTATTATGCACTACGAGAAAGGAGCATTTGCCAAACAGTCTGGCTTGAAAACGATTGTTCCAAAACAACAAGGGTAAGGAACACTGCAATTGTTTGTTGGAAAATCAATAGTGATCTGAAAGGTATGATCTCTGTTAAGCATGTTCTGGAGCAACTGAAAGGAGATGAGCCAGTGACAAAACCAAACAAACAAAGGTCCGAGAGCCAAAGAAGCAAGTTGGATCCAAAAATCCAAGTTACCCGGATTATATTCAAAAGACTCCTCTACCAGTAATAGGAAGTTCTTTGGTGTAATATCACAATTGACCGCATTTCTCAGGCCTTTCTGTGAAAACACCTGTACTTACCTGTTTTCGGTTTTTATGATTATAGGGCTACTATCAGTCGACAAGAAAAGTTCAGCGATTTGGATATTAAGAAATTGAATAAGCTTTATGACTGTGATCAAAGTGCTATTAACGACGACGTTGATCAGGCCGGAGCAGATGGTAAATCTATATTTTATTATATACGAGATTAATTTTTGATCTTTGATTTTGCTGAGATCAGTACTGTAATATTGTAGAATGAAGACAACACTATTTCCGGCCTATAAATTACACTATGCCTCACCAACTTGAAGCTATCAATGACCATATCACTATCACTAACTGATCTAATTAATACTTTCTTAACAATGGGGAAGAATCGCTTACTGAAGGCTAATATTACACATAGTTTAAGATTTATTCTTGTTCAGCCTAAAAAAGAGATCAAATGGTGACTGTCTCATGTGACGCTGCCACCTTTTGCCACCCTTCCGAGATAGCCACCTGTGTGACAGATATAGGATTTTAACACGCTTCTTCTTGAAAACCATACTTAACGTAGCTAAGATATGCATCATCTTGACCCAGGGTGCTTCTTGGCTAATTATTTAGGACTTTGAATTTTTGAAAGGCATCACCTGAGACACCGACCGATCAAAGACTATTTCTACCAAGCTTTGTAGTGCTTTTTATTTATCATGTATTTATCTATGATGTATATTTCTTGATTTTATGTATTAGTTATTATTACTGTAGGCTGCCCGGTCGGCTGGGAAAATTACAATGGAAAATGTTACTTGGATTCTTGGGAAGACTACGACAAAGACGGTGCTGAGGAATTTTGCCGAAAGAATGGAGGCGTTATTCCCACCATCTCTAGCGAAGCTGAAGAAAAAGAAACAGTGGCATTTATGTAAGTTCAGGGATTTCCATAACTTAGATCTTAGAAAAGTTAATATCTTGCTGTTCTTAGTATCGTCATCGGCCAATCTTCAATCAATCAAAGTTGTACTGTTGTCTATAATTCTGGGTTTACTAGCTAATCCCCAAAAAGTTTAATTATCGAAATAGTTATGTGAGTTGTGTTCAAATTGAGACACTACGGTCTAAACTTTATTGATTTAGCTGAACTCCAATGGTTGTCTAAGGTTAGCTTTGGAAGTATAAAGTACTCGTGGTTTTAAGATTCCTTTTAAAAACCAGCTCAATTTGGCATTTGCCTTCATGTTGAACTTTAAAACTTAATATTAATAACTTGGAACTTGCAATATAGGATAAAAGCATATTTGTAATTGGTTGAATTTAGGAAGAAATCGGGAGTGAGTATCATATGGTTGGGAATGATCGCCAAAGATGGAGCTTGGGTTATGCCTAGTGGTCAAAAGCTTACTTTCAAAAAGTTTGCCAATGGCGACGACAGAATCACTGAAGATCGTCCCTGTGTTTACTATTACGGAGGCGCCGGCTGGTACGCAGCTCAGTGCGACTGGACATTCAGAACTGTTTGTGTTAAAGGTAGTATATCAACGTTCTTAGTGTTTACCACACTTTTAACGACTTAGCATTGTAGCAGGGTATTTTCATGTCCACTCCTTCCTTTACGTTTGCTGCCATAAAAATCGTCAAAAGAAGCTATAGTTCAACTGTAGCGCAAGGTAGAAATGGATACAAAACGTAGCATTTTCCCCTACAGGGCGTCTCCAGTTAGCCAATATTAGCTACTTCTAAATTAAGGACACTAATGTATTATAGTTACAAAGTCTTAATTCGTAAAAAACTGGGAAACTGCGCATCGGTTAATCCCAATATATCTAAGAAAGCTAATCCTTGAGATCTAAATGTGGTATCGCAGAGTGAAGATCATCATTGACCACTTTGTTATCACATCACTAATGTTCGCATCACTGGTAATCGGGTACAAATGGATAACTTTATTTATTTATTATTAATTAATTGTTGTGTGATTATTTAGAGGGTAACAATGGCGGCGGTACAACAGGTGGTGGATCTGGGGCAGGTGGAGGAAGTAGGTTTAAAATTCTAAATACGGTTTGCCTGTTGTTGTGTAAATGTTTTCATTTGAAACCCTTGACTTATTTTTTGCTTTTGAACGACTTGAGTAGGATCCTACAATGAAAATTTATCTTCTAGGTTGCGCTGACAAGACGGACTGTTCCGGATATACCACAGATATGTGCAACCAACCGCAGTACAAAGACTCACTGAAACATTACTGTCCGAAGTTTTGCGGTTATTGTTAAAGTTGCAAGAACAAATAGTGCACTGTATCCTCATTAAAGTCTTTAAGTACACGTGCTTCTGCTTGCCAGCCATTTAGATCGCGTTTGAATTTCCGAAGGTTAGCCAAATACTAAGTTTCTACCCAGTCTGATCCTTTATACTTCCAAGGATTCTAATATTGACAAAACCTTTCCTGTTAGGTCGTCGTAGAAGACATTATGAAAATATAACTTTACGTCCATAAGATGCCTAAGACAGACGTGATCAGTGATTTTCCCGTTATTACGACATTTAAGCTGACTATCTTCGCAGATAAACAAAATATTAATTTGTTCGAGATAATGGGATAAAAGAAAATGTGTAGTGTAACTGTGGTCGTTAAGCATTAAGGAAGCATTAGACCGCAATTGGAATCCGATGGCGATAGATGTGGTGGATGATAGCTTAGAAGTACACTATTCGCTTTATCCAAACCAAACTTTTTCGCTTCTGTGTAATTCAACGTCGGATACATAACGCATAAAGTACGAATGACGTCGAATTCAAATTTCAGTGCCACCGAATTATCAGAAGTCGGAATAACGAGATCGAAGGTGACTTCATGATGGTCCAAATAGGCAGTTAATTCCCGGCAAAGAAAACTTAGGAAATGAGGAATTCGCAAAGACGTAGGAAAGGAGGAGTGCAGACGTCCCGGGCCCCGTCTATGGAGATCCTTCTCATAAATCACCAACGTTTTCAAATAAGCTGGCAGAGAGTGGTTCACATAAACGTATGCAACCTAACTAGGAGTAGGATAACGGCAAGGATATCACTACCAGCACGAATAATGATAGCAACAAGTCTACCCCTAAAAGGAAAAATATTCCGACGTTGAGCCATACAGATATCATTAATTAATAAAAACGCCCTAATTCAGCATTCTGAAAACAGTTTTGTCGTAGATAGCAGCTTTCGTGTGAAAAATGAAAGTGCCATAAGTTATTGCGGTTTATTAATATTGAAGCAGCAAAACGCATATTAGATGCCGACCACCTTTCAAGCAAATGTCAGTTAAAATCGTCAGGAGATATTACTGTTTATATAAAACAAGAGGACCCCTAAAAGGGGTGAGCTTCTGCAACCGAGACTTCACTTCAAATTCAATATATTGAAAACGAAACATCGATGCTTTCGACATACCAGTATCGGACTTTGGTGCTGACTTCAGGCAGTTTAGATGCTCTCCGACGGTATAAATTTTGATCTGAACTGTTTTGCAAAATTGCAGATGCAGAAATTTTGCCGTTTATTTAGTTACTATTCGAGACCACATACCTTTCAGATCCACTATACAAATTAGATTTTAATTCAAAGAAAAACACAATTTTTAATTGTAAACGTTAATTAAAACAACAGACTGCAGCTTAACAGAATGTTATGTTCAGATAAATGAAAGTTTTACTGTATATATTTTCCACGGAAACAGGTTCTAAATACAATTTGCCGATTCTGTATCACATTAATGATAGTCAATATCGTCTGCTAGCCTATGTAACTAATAATACATCTAAATTAAACAACTTTGGACACTACTTTGCTTTTTTATCGTATGAGTAAGCTTTCTCGTGTAGGCCTGGTCGGGTTACCTTACTATAATTACCAGTATCGGCTATTGCAAAATTAACATTAACAAACAACTTTTGGCTTCAATGAGCCATGCCATAACAATATTTAAAAGCATGTATGTAAAATACAGTAGTGTTCTAGTCAGCTGCTTGTCACATGTTGACAAAATCTGCAGATCTCATTTGCATAATTATTGCACATTCCCTTCAAAACTGTGTTCATAATTGAAGCTTACGGGAGGGGGCAGTGAAAGTATCCATGCAATATTTTGGCTGAATGGGAGACGAATAACATGGATTAACTCAAGCACACATAAATCAAGACTTAAAAAAATTATTCTAAACTGTCAAACTGCGCCATTAGTACATACTATGCCCCCTTTGGTTAAAAAAATGAGCTCAACCGTATACGAATAACAACTAAATAATTTTTTTCTAACTGTTTCTATTGGGAAGTTTGGTTAGGAAAGGATAAGAAGCAATTCCTAAATACCGCTGAATTTTGAATCACGTTAACATTTACTCTTTCTTCTAAAGTAATGTGTTAACATTCAACGCCTGATTTGTGGCAATGGAAAAGTAAATATATTCAGCGGACTGTGAATCGACCTCTGGTTATTGCGGCGGTAGAGTGACGTCTTAACCACTACACCTCTACAACTCTAACTCTAGCGCACTGTTTTCATTGGATTAATAATCGGTGTCTTGACCAAAATAATGGACATTCATATCAGCCGGTGCCCAAGCTTATGTTGCAAGAAACAGTAGTTTGGCGTCTGTCAAAGCGCGGCTACTAAAGTCAATCGAATTCTATGTATTTAAGACATGTTCATTGTATATTACTGTTTAATCTATGCATGGACCTCCTCTAATCGATAATGCATTTCAGAAGCAAATAACGTCAGTGCATATTGCTAAGCTTTGGAAGATTTATATGACAAAATTCAATAAAATAAAATTCAATAAAATTCGATGAAATGTCAAACAAATTTAGATCGGATACTTCTGAAAACCTACGGGATTACTTTGATCTATTTCTATTGACTCTAAATAATAAACATACTAGCCCTTGTGTTGAGAAGATAAGAGTGGCTGAAGACAATAGTACACACATTACATGCCATAACATCAGGAAATATAATCCGCTCCAGCGGAATAAAAACTGTTTTTCGAGGTCTTCATAAATGGTAGCAAGTAGCTGTTATATCTGTTGGAAGCCTAGGAGTATGAAAGTTGAATAAACTGTTATTTGAAAGGTTAACAGAACAACTGTTGGCAATCATATTCATAACGAGAATAATCAGAAGATAGACAGATAAAACAGATATATTCCGGCAAATGATATTGATGTACAGATGCTTAGTAAATGTTACTTAGCTCTACATGTTCAAACAATCTAAAAGTAAATTTCCAGACTTCTTAAATCAAATTGGTCAGCTTTAATCAGAATTCGTCTTTTTGAAAAATTTCACCACAAAATCCGCCGTGAAATAAAGTTTAAGAAGTAATCCAAAAGTAGGTAAAATTTATATTATTATTGTTATCGTAAAAATGAAGGAACACTATTCACATTTATTATTGTTACGCATGTTAATTCTTGATGTGTGAAGTTCAAATCCAGACTATGCGTCACCAGTATAGTTTGGCCAATGTCTGTGTTTCCAGTTTCTTTACTCTGCTGTCATGGTCAGTTCCGTCAGGCTCATTAACAGAGGCTTTCACATTATTGGCCTGAGCTTCAAATTTGTTGTTGCTAGAGTTGCATAAGCAATGTCTTCCGGTGTTGTAAGCCAGACATGGACCTTATTGTTGATGCTGATTTTAAGCCCAATACTTACAATTTAGAAGAATTACTATGGACTTCACAAACTGTAATAGCTCAAGCTTGAGAATAACTCGAGTATACCTGGAAAATTAACTGCCATGCTCGAGTGAATCCCCAGCACTCGCAGGAATAAGCTAACCACGAGCATAGAATTGCAGTCTTCTTTCGAGCCATTATTCATCCTGACCAGGTTTCGCTCGAGAATAAGGATATTTCTAGAGAATTTTGACTGCTGAAATATTTTCTCCTCGGTGAAAAATCATAATATTATGTAACATCATGTGTTGAAACTAAATGTAATGGCTTAATATGTCAAAATCCAATTCATGAAACGTGTTTTGCTATGGACACATCAATCTGGCTCCGGAAAACCGCCATTTCCGTAACCTGTTATTTCATAACCAACCGTTAAAATTGTTTTATTCCTGCAGTTCGAATTGAGATTTATGAAACCTCAAAGATTTGCTTAACATTGAGCTAATCTTGAGCTAGTTTTATTTAATTTTAAGCTCGAGAATAGCTAAGGTAAATTTATGAATGGATGCGTAAAATTGATTGTCTACTTTTTAAAAGTTAGAGAATAAAATTATACTCGAGCTAACCTCAAGGTTTGTAATTCTTGAGCTAAACTCTAGTGGTGCTGGAGAATAACACTCCGAGAATAGCTGTGGACTAGGGCGAGAACTCGGAGTTTGCTTCGACAGAGACTAAATTTGAGAATGGCTTATGCGTTCGCCGTTAGGCTTTTCATCTATGATTATTGATTAAGAAGCTGTTTTAAGCATTTTATTCGTAAAGTGCAAGGACCTAGTGTAAGAATGTTAACAGATTAATTTATTTGTGATAAATGAGTTGATATTACGTTGTTTCCAGATTTTAGATACATACTCAAAAACTATTGGTTATCACCATTAAGACTAGCAGACTTTACCGCAGGCAGCGCCATTTTCTTCTTATTCTATCCGTATTTTGTTCAGATCACATTTGGATTTTTTGGACAGAAATTTTGGATCAAAAAGTGGTATTTTTCCAAATAAATCTACTTTCAAATTTAGAAAAACCGAGTAGATCACAGGAAAGCTGACACATTAGCGGTCCTAAAAATTCTATTGAAATTTTTCCATAAAGTGAGTCGGGAGAAATAGCCAGTTAAAGTTAGAAAAGTGGCAAAGATCAAAGGATTTTGAAAATTGAAAAAATTGAATAACTCGCACGCAGTTCTTGTCGAAATTAGCGGATATTTGGGAAACAGTAAGTTTGGGGCCTGGCTAATTTTCCACTTTACGGCTAGTTCCTGCCATCTACTGATTTTTTAGAACCGAAAAAACTATTCTTTGAAATATTTAATTTTTTCAAATTTTCTTTTCAGCCATAGGAAAGTTCATGCCGTGACGGTTCCGAAAAAAATATTCATTTTTACTGCAGCAAAAACGTGCCGCTAAGCCAGTTAAAACAGTTTAGCTCCCTACATTTTTTGAGGCTGCCCTATCCCTACAATGAGAAATAGCGAAGAAAATAAAGATGGCACTATATCTGTGAGAACTGGGATACTAACTAAAACGACTAACAACTTCATCCTTTCTTTGTAAACATTTGCCTATAATTTTTACATTGTATTTAAGATTCATTGCAGCATAATATCAAAATAGTGTCTTTAATATTTGCTAATTCAAAAGCTGTTCAAATAAAGATGATTTGAAGAAAATAAATGCATTATGCTATTTTTCTCGACAAAGATACTATATAAAAGCTTCGCCCCAACAGTTTAGTCAGTAGTCAAGTCTTGAGCTCTGCACTTGCAATCGCGGGATTATGAAATTGTTTATCCTGTTAGCTATTTTTGGCGCTACGTATAGCGCTAGCAGAGGCAGACTACCATTACATGGTAAGATGGTTATGGGAAATTTGTCTTGTTTCTTATTTTATTACAGTTTAAAATACAATACAATTGTTTATCCTCTTAGCTGTTTTCGGCGTCAGTTATGGCGCTGGCAGGGGCAGAGTGAGAGGTGCAGTTTCGTTGCATGGTAAGATTAGTGGGAATTCTGAATTTTTTTGTTGTCGAAGCTTACTTTACAACTGCCCTTTCATCTCTACATTTTAGTAAAAACCGTGCAGACGCTAGAGACCTTGTTAATCAACATGGAAGTTGTATTATCACACGTCACCTAAAATGAAACAAGCAGTTTGCAACATAGGTATTGCAGAAGTTCTGAAGCACCACACTTACTTTTTCCTGCTGCGCCTCAGCGCGGCAGGTCTCTTATGTTTGCTCGATCCATGCCCTCACACGCATTTTGCTTGAAAAAGATAGGTTTCGCCATAAAAGCGTGTATGCAGTGATTTAAGATCTGCATCTTTTGCGTGTGAATTTCTAATTTCCAAAATTTCTACTTTTAATCAATGTAATTACGCATGTGTGAAAGTAAATTGCTTCGGTAATCTGACAGTTCCATATTCTATATTCTGATGACTCATCAAATTTTTTCATTAACTGCTTAGCGAACATTCATCAAAGCATAAAACAGATGAAGAAATAGCTAGGTAAATTACAAATTTTCCATCATTTATCGGTGTTTCGGTAATTTGTTCAAACATCTTATAAAAATTACACAATGTTTTGCACGTATAGATCCTGCTAATAATCAGAAAAGCCTGTTATAAACAATTATTGGCTGCGCAGCAGGCTTACAATTTACTAAAATGTTCGCTCAACGGCAACACACCTTTTGCACAAAATATTGCTTGTTATATGTACGATTGTTTCAGGTCAAGGATCAGCCAGCAGAGGAAATGGAAAATACGGTAAAAAGTATATGCATAGCAGATAAACACCTATTGAATACTTACACTTGATCACCAAAAGGGATAATCTCGAGCTTCAGATTATCAAGAGATTAACTCAAGATTAACTGCAGATTATCTTCATCGAGCTTTGCACCAAATAAAGCTAGAGATAATTGTGAGCTCGAGATAATCTCCAACTACTGAAATTGCAATTCTACCCTTGAGTAGGATTAAGTCAAGATAATCTCGAGGTTTTCATTAGAGATGCCTGAATTTGAGCCGATGGTGTAAATTTCTTCTATTTTGGCAACACGGTTTCAGCGTTGTTATAATTTGTAAACACCATAGCTCACAACACTTGATAAAAGACGCCTTTATCGATATATTCGAAAACTTTGTAGTTTTCTAAAAACCTTATTAACTTTAAAAAATTCTTTATACACAAAAAATAAAGAAGAATTTATTGATGTATCCTTATCTGAGCGTTGAAAACTAAATCAACAATATCTTGTATTTGAATCTCGAAACAACCCTTTTTATTTAAAATGCTTAGATTGGATAATATTATGGTTAAGCTCTTACTCCCGGCTGATGCCGCTCAAGTACCGCTCAAGTAAATATTATTTTGTAATCGACAGATTAGCCTTCAAAATGTTCCCAATTTGATTGGCGAAACTGCTCATCACATGACATAAAAACGCAGTTCATTGGTAAATCTTGAACTTGAGATAATCTGAGCTTAAGTTGCAGATCGGATAATCTCGAACTATTTTTGGTTGGTGCGGCATATAATCTCTAACTCAGAGTTGGAGATAAGCTACAGAACTTGAAGATTGTCTCTAGCTTAAGCTTGAGATAATCTTGTTGTTGGTGCAAACGAGCGTTGGTTTGGGCTAAAACGTATCGAGTAAGCAAGAAAACTCAATGCGAAGTTGCGAAATTTCGTGTTACCTTTCATTTGGCCGATTTCCTCGATAGTTAAAATCTGCTGAGCCAAATACAAAAAGACGTCCCTCGGGCCATAAGTCCTTCTTCAGTTATATTCAGCCATAAGTATATCGTGGCACAAAAATAACTTTCGGCCTATTCTTCAGTTATAGCTAATATAGCTTACAGCTAATTCAATCCCGAACTGAAGATAATCTCCAACTTAAGCTTGAGATAATCTTGACTCCTTTAATTTCACAAAACGATGCATGCAAGTCTGCAAGCATGCGCAACTGTGTGTGCACTCAACTGTGGAAAGGGTACTAGGAGCTTAGCTCACTTGTGGAAGGGGATAAGACATTTCTGTATCGTAATCCTGAACTGAGACTTGTTTTCTCTTACGTCATTTCTAACATTACACTTTATGGAATTCTAGGGGACTTGTTCGAAGGTGATATTATTTTGACCAGTGAAGAAGACAAAGTATGCTTTCTTAATTTCCTAATGCATTGAATATTCGATGAGAATTTGATTATTGCTATCTAGAATTTGACTCTCTCAGTATTATATCACTGTTTCAGACCAAAAATGGCTGATTTTAGAATTTGAATGTATTATTTAATCGTAGATTTGGACATGCACTTTGGCATAAGGTTAAATCTTGTCCTTAAACCAAAAGTGCATAATATAAGAGTGTGACTTCTGGCAGGCCCTCTGTCATCAGCTGCATTAGATGCTCTGTTCGCTAAGGGCTGACCGCTCCGGAGGCTATCCTCACGTCCTAATGCTCAAAGCAGACAAATTAGAAGTGCGCATGCGTTGTGTTTTCGAACTCTAACACATACAGATACGACGAGTGAACGCACCGAAAATTGTATTGTAATAATTGGTGGTGTCTAAAACCAGGAACAGGAACAGGAATAGGAACAGGAATACAGGTCTAAAACCAGGAACAGGAACGGAACAGGAACAGGAACCGTGGTCTAAAAACAGGAAATGAACGGGGGTCTAATTTCAGGAACAGAATCAGGAACGGGGGTCTAATTTCAGGAACAGGAACGAAGGTCTAATTTCAGGAACAGAATCAGGAACGGGGATCTAATTCTAGGAACAGGAACTGGGGTCTAATTTCAGGAACAGAATCAGGAACAGGGGTCTAATTTCAGGAACAGGAACAGAGGTCTAATTTCAGGAACTGGAACTGGGGTCTAATTTCAGTAACAGAATCAGGAACAGGGGTCTAATTTGAGGAACAGAATCAGGAACGGGGGTCTAATTCCAGGAACTGGGGTCTAATTTCAGGAACAGGAACAGGGGTCTAATTTCAGGAACAGGAACGGGGGTCTAATTCCAGGAACAGAACCAGGAACAGAGGTTTAATTCCTGGAACAGGAGCGGGGGCCTAATTTCAGGAACAGAGTCGGGAATGGAGGTCAAATTCTAGGAACAGGATCAGGACAGTGTTCTCTTTATTTCCATTCATACATTTCTGAATCCACCATTGTAAAAAAACCTTTTCAGCACTGTTTCGTGATTTGAAGTTTTAAGCTCGAAACTTTTGAAACAGTGAAAACCAAATTAATATAGAAGTTTGAAATAAACTTATCAAACAGTTCCTAAGTGAACATAACAAAGCTATTTTCTGTTGCGTGTACACTCAGCATGAAAACCAGACGCAACTGGACAAAGCTCGTCCGTTGGCGCGAGTAACCAGTTCAGACTGGCAATTCCCAAATTTTGACGTAAACAAAGTCACGCGATCACATAATAGAATAGAATATATACTATATCATAATATCATATATATGAGCTGCTTTATGAGGAAGAATTTCGTAGTTTCAAAAAGAATATCAGCAATTGAGTGTTATGTTTCCGCTATGTCGTGCCTAATTACGTTATGTCGTGCCTGCCTAATTCCCGAAGTTGCCGACTTCTAGAAACCGGCAGCAGTTTGGCCAATTTCTAGAAATTGGCTAGTGCCTTGCTGAATTCTAGAAATAAGCAAAATATTTGCTCAATTCTAGAAATAGGCAGGCGTGTTGCCGATTTCTAGACATGAGCAAAACGGCCAAAACGGCTTCCAATTTCTAGAATCTTTGTGTCAATTTTGCGGTGTGTGGATAGAACTGATATCATGAAGTCAAGCTACAAATTAGATTTCAGAAATATTGAAACATTTTTTGCAGACCCTATTCCTGAAATTAGACCTTCGTTCATGTTCCTGAAATTAGACCCCTGTTCCTGATTCTGTTCCTGAAAATAGACCCCAGTTCCTGTTCCTGAAATTAGACCTCCGTTCCGTTCCTGTTTTTAGACCACGGTTCCTGTTCCTGTTCCTGTTCCTGAAATTAGACCCCTGTTCCTGATTCTGTTCCTGAAATTAGACCCCAGTTCCTGTTCCTGAAATTAGATCCCTGTTCCTGGTTCTGTTCTTGAAATTAGACCTCAGTTCCTGATTCTGCTCCTGAAATTAGACCCCGTTCCTGTTCCTGTTCCTGTTCCTGGTTTTAGACCTTTGTTCCTATTCCTGTTCCTGTTCCTGTTCCTGGTTTTAGACACCACCGTAATAATTTGTGGGAGGCCATGAAGAACGCGTTTGTAAGAGGGTGGATGGTATGGTATGCACCTGCACTTGTCAGCAGAGATCCTGCTAGCTGTCTGTCTTTCACTTGTATATCAACTCTTGATTAAACCAAGTACATGAAGACATAGAGTCTGTTTTAGAACCGGAATGCCATAACTGATCCCGACAAGAAGTGGCCAAAAGATTCCCATGGTCACGTGATCATTCCATTTGTTTATCATAATGATCTACGTAAGGATTTATGGGAGTTTTAACGAAACAGAATAGATATTCTAGATATTAAGAATAAATCTTCAACCATATATATATATATATATATATATATATATATATATATATATACGCACTTGTTGAATAAATTTACTCAAAACCAACACAAAATAAATATGAGGAACAACCAGTATAAACCAGATACTCATCCGTGAAAATATGACAGAGGTGTGCGTGTGCTGACCGCTCATGTGCTGATCTAGCCGAAAAGACTATTGAGTACCTTGCAGCTATTTTGAACGTTTAAGATTTTACACCTTTTAGCGCACGGTGCCAAAAGAGGCTTCGAAGCAGCCAGGCTGATGTATGCCAGAAATACCTGCATCCGTTATGTGGAGAGAACCAATGAAAAGAATTATATTGAAGTTAATCCAAACGGAGGGTACCATTTTAAGCTTGAGTTATTGATTATATAATTTCAAAACTTCACAGAAAATATGGACAACTTCAACAACATAGGTCCTTGAGTATCACATTAGCGTGCTCAACTTAGCTCAAGCTTTTGCTGTGAAATATTTATTTGCAAATATTTGTCAAGGCGTGTCCTTCTGACCACTTCTAGTTAAACTTTTCCGCAATTATCGCCTCTTTAGATGTTCTTCTCATGTGGGTGTTCAGAATAGCGGAAAGCAAATCATGACGTTGGGCGGTGGATGTCATAGTCGAGGAACCGCCGGACATGAAATGATGCACGCGGCGGGATTTTGGCACGAGCAGAGCCGACCCGATAGAGATGATTACATCACCATTGTTTGGGACAACATTGCTGAAGGTAGGGATACCACTAATCAAAAGCCACAAACACTAGTTGCAAAGTGGAGACGGCACAAAGTAATATTTTGGTACTCCACGTTTCAGCTGGGTTTATGTTTAATGGAAGTATTTTTAATTTTGGCTAAATGTAACAACTACTGGAGAATATTTTCAAACATTTGCATGAACTGTGTTAATGCCTGTTTCGGTTTAGGCACAAAGTATAACTTTGAAAAATGCAAAGAATGCACAACACAAGGATTGCCTTATGATTACGGAAGGTTTGCTGTTAAGCTTATATATAATAAAATAGCTAAGGAAAATAGCTCCAACCATTTTAGCATTTGTCGTTAATTTAGTTTTCAATTTTCCCAGCTAAATGTAACACCAAGAGTTTTTGTTTTTTTACAGCCATCTCACCCCAGTCGGTGCTCCGGTTAGGGGTAGTGTCAGCTTAGAACGTATGCATTTTTAGGGAAGGGGGATGCTGACACTGAATAATTGCCATAGCAATTACCCGAGGTGTTCTACAAGGCTATCAGTACGTTCATTACGTCCACCGTAATGGAGGTGCTGTGGTAGCTCCACCAAGCAGGCGGCCACCCCTTGACAATCTCGGTAAATTGCCCAGGAGTGATATTTGAAATACGGTAGTAGAGCATATTTTTTGTTCAAGCTCTAGACTTGACATGATCCTCCACTTGTAGCGCAGTAGGAAACCACTGCGCTACGGGAGGTTCACCAAGAGTCTATAATAGGAAGAGTGAGACAGTCAACCCTTCCTAGTGTTTTAAGCTTGAGAGATGTCCTGCACATTCAGGTCGAAATATCGTGAAGGGGTACTATCACTTACTGTTGTTAACCATTCGTTTGTATTTGTTTGAACGAAAACGCCTCTGATTGACTAATCAGCTACCTGATATCAAGTTTCCTGCATAAGCGGACCCCCCCGCCCGAGATTTCGGAGGTGGGTCCCAATTACCCGTAGAGGATTGTCGGAATACGGTTGTTAAAAGCCAACCAATCAGCGAAGAGCTTTTACAACCTTCACGTGTAATTGAGACCCCCTCTGAAATTTCGGGGAGTAGGGTCCGCTTGTACACGTAAAGTTGACATCACTGGTAGGCGACTAGCCAATCAGATGCGTTTTATTTCAAACGCATATAATCGTATGGCTAACAAGGGTAAGTGGTAAGTGATGTAATTACAGTAACTAAAAAGGCTAATGTCACGCTAATTCGTTATTAAGATAGTAATGGCTTAATTAATTGTTTAGAAACTTGTAATTTTTTAGTATCATGCACTATGAAGAAGAAGCATTCACTAAGCAGGCTGGCCTGAAAACTATCGTTCCAAAGCAGCAAGGGTAAGCTAAGCAAATGATACTAAATTTGGTCAGTTATCGGCGAGTCTGACTCAACTGTTTGTGGGCTAGGCTTGGAGGGAACAATCTCAGGGCTTTAATTTTGGCACATTTGAGGATTTTTCGAAATTTTTGGAAAACATTTCACTTTAATCCAGCTGGATATTTTGAGCACTGTTGCCATTTTCAGGCCTGAAATCAGTCGACAGAGTAAATTCAGCGCTTTGGATATCAAAAAGTTGAACAAGCTTTATGACTGTGATCAAAGCGCTATCAATGATGATGTCGAACAGACCGGGCCAGACGGTAATAATAAATCTATAATAAATCTATAATAATATATAATAATATAATAATAATATATAATCTATAATAATAAATCGATATAACTGTCGATTAATTAATTGGGGGCTAACCGTAATAACAAAGTGTGTTAACTTTTGGTTAATGTAACAACTCAATCTTATTATTTATTTCGTCTACGCTTTTCACTCGTCTCAAATATGCCTCTAGGAAAGCATATAGTTTAGCGAGTTAGTTGAATGTATGTTAATGTATGTGGGCACATCCAACATAAGCCCGGTTCTCGGTCCTCGGTTCACTGTCTTCATTCATTTCATTTCATTCACAAAAGCAGAAAAACACACCATCGTGAACCGGCCTATATCAGATTGGGACCTTCTTTAGTCATAGTTGAAATAATACTTCCTAGAAAAGCGCAGGAAATACTACAATACAATGCAATACAATCCATTGCACTCAACTGAATGATCCAATATTGTAAAAGTTCTACTATTCGATTAGACCTTCGCATTCAGGCATGGTTTAGTCAAAAAAAATGACATCATACTTTTTCTGTGCCCACAGCATTTCATCCGGACTCTTTGAAATCTAAAATATGATGATAGAATTCAAAGAAATAATTGCCACTGCTGCATATGAAGATGCAGTAAACGGACTGATTGGTACAGGACCTAAAACCTGATCAAAAAATGTATTATTGCATACACTGTTTATAATATATTGCTGTGATACTCTAACATTGTTCAAAATGGCGTTGTTAATGTGTTTCAGGTTGCCCAGTAGAATGGGAACGCTACAACGGGAAGTGCTATTTGGATTCTTGGGAAGATTTCGATAAGAAAGGTGCTGAGGAATTCTGCCAAAAGAATGGAGGCGTTATTCCAACCATTGCCAGCAAGGCTGACGAAGATGAAGTGGTTTCATTCATGTAAACATCAAAATTTCCAATTAATTTCACAGCTTTTTACTACAATATTCCGGAAAAATTTTACTAATCCGGATGCTTCAGGATGCTGCTTTTTGCTATTGGAATTTTGAGATATTCCAGAAAATTTAACTCGCATACTTCAGTAACCCTTTCAACCGCTTGTCAAAATGTTTAAATTAATTTTATTTTTAATCAATTGATTAATTTAATTAATTAAGAATAAATTTCGTAGCACCAAAGTCTTAGAAGTTATTTGCATAGTCCAATTCCTTAATTTAGGGAGAAATCTGGAGTAGCCATCCTATGGTTAGGAATGGTAGCCAAAGACGGAGCCTGGACTTTACCTAATGGTCAAAAGATTACGTTTATGAATTTTGTCTACGGGGATACTACCGCCTCCGAAGATCGTCCCTGTCTTTACTATTACGGTGGTTCTGGTTGGTTTGCAGGAGAATGTGGCTGGAAACAAAGAACAGTCTGTGTTAAAGGTAGGTGACCATTTGGTTCTACCAGCCAATATTATTTGCTTCTCTCAAACCCCGGGAGAATTTGGTTATGCGACGTACCGGTGGAGGCTCTGAAAGTATGTACCTATTATGCCAGGAATAGTCTTATCTGGCACAATCAAAACGTTCCTGCTGAAAAAGCAAATCAATCATTGTTCCTGTTTTTAAAAAAGGAAGCAAGGCTGACTGCTCCAAGTATCGCTGAAATAAGCTTACTTTCGATAGCCGGGAAAGTTGTAACGGACATAATACCAAGAGTACATAATAGATAAGAGTAAGAAACTCTTACGCTAGCATGTACAAATTATGTAAGGTATGCTCGGTTCATTAACTCGGGACCCCCCCCCCCCCAACTTCCGGGGGGGGGGGTCCCACTTTGCACTAACTACACGCTTTCATATAAACGTGTGTCTGCTCGCTGATTGGCCCGTTAGCCTTAAGGCTTATTGTAGGCAATTTATTAGTTATTTTAATTAATTAATTATAACTTTAATCAGGTTAATGCAATTAAAAAACTAATTTGACAACTTTGTAGCATTTTTTTCTGCTCTTTTCAATGATGTAAAAATTGTTGCACATTACATTCCTTCGAATTTTTGTATTATGCAACAATTTTTACATCATTGAAAAGAGCAGAAAAAATGCTACAAAGTTGTCAAATTAGTTTTTTAATTGCATTAACCTGATTAAAGTTATAATTAATTAATTAAAATAACTAATAAATTGCCTACAATAAGCCTTAAGGCTAACGGGCCAATCAGCGAGCAGACACACGCTTATATGAAAGCGTGTAGTTAGTGCAAAGTGGGACCCCCCCCCGGAAGTTTCGGGGGGGGGGGGTCCCGAGTTGATGAACCGAGCATACCTTACATAATTTGTACATGCTAGCGTAAGAGTTTCTCACTCTTATCTATTATGTACTCTTGATAATACGAACGCGGATGCTGGATTTGTACGAGTCTATGTATTCAGCGTGAACGTCAGGGAGGATTTCCACGAGGAATGGACGGCACTGACCAGATATTCGCTTTACGTCAAATTATGGACACTGGAAACCAACTGTAGTACTTTGCGGCTGCGTTTGATAGTTCCCATCAGCAGTCTATGTGGAATATCTTACGCATATGCGATTTGCTTCGAACTTGCTTGGCCATCTTAATGGGCCTCTATACGGAATTATCCACCCATGAGAGAGCTCAGGACGGATTGTCGCAGGAGTTGAAGGTCCACAGAGGAGTTTGCCAGAGTTGTAGTCTGTCCCACTCCTGTTTAACCCTAATTCTGGACTGGGTCATTGTCAAAACTATTGACGAAAGCTCCGACGGTGAATCGGTCGGTGACAACCTTTTGCAGCAGATCTCTCGTATGCCGACGGCAGCGTTCTGCTTCGGCCATGCTTCTGCTTGATCGACTTTCGCGATTTACTGGGGATGCGGGACTTAAAATCATACCCATAAAGACCAAGGGTATGCCATCCACTCTATAGTACAAACTCTACAGATTTACAGTGAGCTCATTGAACTAGTGACATCATACTGCTATCTAGGCTCCGTGCGTCAGCTATTGCCCCAGCAGAAGATATCAATGTTCGTATTTGCCAAATTATGCAGCACTTTCAAGCGCCTGGCTGCCCGTTTATGGAGGACTCATAATATTCCAATTTCTACAAAGATAAAGATTTTTAATGACAGCATCATCCCGATCCTTCTGTACGGGTTCAAAAATTGGAGACCTCTCGTCAGCGCTCTGTCCATGGTGTCCGACTTGTCGAGCATGTTACAAATACTGAAACCGCAGACTCTGTTCCTCCAACCAACCAGCCATCTCTGAAAGACTCCAACAGTCCCAATAATGCTGGATGGGACACATAGAACGTCTGCCTTCGGAAATTCTTTGTGCCAAAATCTGGCATATAACCTGCAGCCAACGGCTGGAAGTGTACTTGTTCTGCCCCAGAGAAAACATTGCTGGCAACTGCACTAGGCGATCTTAGGACAGGAGCCTAAAGAATGCCTATTTCGACGCTGACTGGTCCCGAAGTTCACTTCAAAGAAATTTACACGCTATGTTTATGTGCTAAATCTCGAAGCAGGTACAAAATTGGCTTACGCACTGCTTGCTCTCTAGCTTAAGGGGTCTACTTGGGTCGAAAATTTGACCCTCACCGATTTGGCTCAAATTATGCTCATTGATAGTCCCTAGGGTCCTACACAACCCATTCAAATTTGGAATGATTTTGTCCAGGAATAAGAAAGTTACAGCTATTCAAAACTTCCAATTTCTGTTGAAAATGGCCTAAAATCTGAACTTTAGTTTTCGATTCTGACAACGATAACTTACTCAAATCAAAACCGTTTGAAACATTCTATAGCTCATTTTGGAGCTAAATATAATGTCTAAAACTTGTCGAAGAGATTTTTTAAAAATTCGGTTTCTAATTTTCGTAGCAACCCTTTTTGTGAGACAACCCCACAAACACAGAAATTGAAAATTCACGAACATGCGGTTTTTGACTAATAACATTAAATAGCTGCAAAATGGACGTTTGTGCCAAGAAGAAAAGTTTTTGCAATTGCAAAAGCTATCGATCGATGTAAATATTGTGCATATTTGCAAAGTTCAAACATGTTCGAAAAATCTCAATTTTGATTTGTTTTTGGGCTTGTCTCACGGAAACCATATGTTAGCAACTGAATTTCGAAAAAAGCTCAGGTGAGGGTCGAATTTTCGACCCAAGTAGAGCCTTAAGCATGTAATCATAGAGCGAGTGCGCGTACCCCTGTTTCGACTAGGTACTGGTCTACGGGGGGCACTCTAGCCTGATTTGTGGGGAGGGGAGGGGGTGGGGTGGGCCGTTAGCGAGCAGAGCAGTTTTTGTTCTGAAAACAAAGTGTGCCTAGTGGCACACTCTTATTTTATGTACTCTTGGTGCAAGTAAGTGTAGTCAGTATTATGTGCAGTTGTTCATGCAATTCTAAAGCAGCGGATGACATGCGGTGCCTGCGGGATGCCGTCGCTGTAAGCATTTCAGTACAATACATATAAAAGACTTGTATGGTTCGATCTTAACCTGAGAACAGAGTTGGTCGGGTCTCTCGCATGCTCGAAAACATTTCTTGGAGGAATCACTCACAGTTATCTAAATCCTACTGAATAATATATCCATACCTTTCCAAAAATTAGCATAAGCTTTAGTTTTAACCTCACCAGTTTTTTCAATGTTTGCTTTTTTCAGAAGGAAACAGCGGAGGTGGTAACACAGGTGGTGGCTCAGGAGGAGGAGGAGGAGGCAGTGAGTTTTTCTCAATGCCAGATTAATGCTTCAGCTTCAACAAATCTTCGTACATCGGTGTCACGGTGAAATTTGACCCCCCTAGAAATTTTTCTCCCGAAAAAATATTACCGGCTAAATCTTTCCACCCGGAAAACTATCACCGGTGAAATTTTTCCGGTGGGAACGAATTCTAGGTGGAAAAATTTCACCGTGACAGAGGTTGATCACTCCAAGAATCCGTTGCCTTGCATGTTTTGCCAGAGGGAAAATTCTGGTTTCTCAGGACCTCTGGCGGCAGCCGTTCATCTACTTCACTCCCGGGGCGTGTTTGGTTTCAAATCTGTAGCGAATCAACATCATTTGTAAAATTTCATGCGGTTGACATGCAGTGTATTTCAGCCTGTGCTGACAAGACGGATTGCTCTGGATATACGAAGGATATGTGCAGCCAACCTCAATATAAAGAATCCCTGAAATACTATTGTCCTAAGTTTTGCGGCTTCTGCTAGCATTGCAACAAAGACCAAACTGTATTCTCAATAAATGACAAACGCAGTGCTTTGTGACATGGTACTAACAATGTCAAGTGCAACCAAGACTAGACAACGGTACGGTACTACATAGGTCCTAAGGGATTCCGATTAATCAAAATCTTTAAATAGAAAATTAGTCAGTTCAGCGTAATCAGCTGTCTGCATCACTGCCTTATTACTTATCTAATTACTTAGGTATCTTAACCAACTGATAAAAACCACAACAAATAAATGTTTACTTAGCATATATACAAGCACTAAAAACCGAGTGCACATAAATAAGTAAAAACAATCAAAAAATACAATTAGCCGGAATCAGTATCCGATCCTGAACAAGTCTGACATTCGTCATAAAGATCGGCCAAGAATTCTCGTTTACTAACAGACAATAGTTTATATCTAGCTTCACAGCAAGATACGACAGAAAGTCCCTGTCCCCTGTCGGGCGACAGGCCCCGAAATTTTCGAGCCACATCCGTCTTGAATCCGACGGAACTTTCGCCCGCATTCTGATTCTGTTCCTCATCCGAATTTTCCAAATCCTTTTCCCGAGTTTCCGTTAGTTTTCTTCGGTTACGACTGACAATTCGTTGATTGATTCGAAAATCAATACCGTCCTGAAGCATGCGAATCACAATTCTAGTGATATTTCTAGAATCATCCAAACCGCAATGCTGCCGACCTGAAATAAAGAAACAACAGAAAACTTAAACCGTATGCTGACACGGTTGGTTTTCATTCACTAATCATACACACTAAAAGATGCGGCTACGTTAAGTAAAGGGACAATGGAATAACTTAACAAAAGGTAAGGTAAGGTAGAAATACCATGATATTGTATTAAAATAGTACAAGTATTAGTGGAGACAAAACTGTACCTTCAAACTCCAGTCCAAGACTCTGAAGCATCTTTGGAAGGGTCAGAAACTGGATACGATAGGAATAAGTGAACAGCTTTCGGACGTTGATCCAGTAACGGAACTCGTGCGGAACCGGAATACCGCTGTGATGACACTGAAGGGGAAAGAACTTGGCCAGATCCCAGGGTCTAAAAATCAGCAAAAAAGATTGTAAAGTAACATAAAAGACTTTAAAGAAAAGCAGAATCAATTTTAATCATAAAAGGTCACCCTCTGCCCGCTCCTACAGCACATTGTAACTCCTGTCGCACATCGCTGGACTGGTAAACACTATCGATTCATTCAATCAAGAGTTTATAACGCTTTTATCACGATACAAAGACATTCTTTTCATAATTGCGGAACTGTAGTCCTACCAGAATAAGCGAATGTTCCCTCATTTGGGGGCGGGGGGTCTACAAAACCACGCCTTTACCATGGGGCAGAAAAGGTAGATTGTAATTGCTTACTCCCAAACAAACTTGGAAGGAATTTATGCGACCTGGCTGACCGACCAGTGATAGCTACCATCTTTCAAAGGCGAGCTTCCCAGCATCCCCATAAACGGGGGGCTCGTTCATTTTGGAAAAACCAAATTTCTATTGACAAAAAATCTTGAAACTGGGCAAAGCAGACCGCATCATTTGGTATCGTTAGAAACGTCTATCTATATACTGCGATTTGTTGGGATTAGATGTTTTAGACCTTTGAATATTTGTATGTTTGATCAAAATTGGAGTCAGTCATATATATAAATAGACCTTTCTAACGATACCAAATTATGCTGGTAATCTTTGCCCAGTTTAGAGATTTTTGTAGTGATGTTTCAGTCACTGAAACTGAAACCATTTTGAGAAGAGACCTGAAACTGAAACTGAAACCATTTTGAGAAGAGACCTGAAACTGAAACTGAAACATTTTTAGGCAGCCGACTGAAACTGAAACTATATTGGGTAAAAGACTGAAACTCGGATTGAAACTATAGTCTAGCAAATTTAAACTGGACCAAAAGAGTGAATTTTGTGGAGAGTTTATTATTCAAGTTAAGTATGACAATGTATACATTTTCTGAAAGCTCAGAAATCAGAGATTTCAAAAATTCTAAAAAATTTTCAAATTTTCAAATGTGAAATTTCATAAATTTTGAAAACTGTGGGAAAAGAAAAAATAAAGGAAAAATAGTCGAGTTTGGTATCAAATGAAAGGTCTCGTTCAGGAGAACGCGAATATGTATCAATTAAGCGGATTTGGGGCGGCATGTGGTTCCAGCGGGCCCATATCCCGAAAAATAAAAGTTGCTCCGATCGCTACAAACTTGGGCTCATTTGAAAGCTCTCATCACGCTGAGTAAAAGTTATAATTGGGTCATCGCTCAAAAATGCTGTCTGTGAAAGTTATCCCTCTTTAAACCCCAAAAATGGGCTGTTTGGGCACTTTCGGAGGGTTTAATCCAGGCTAGCGAAAGCTGTGAGCTGAATCAAGTCAAGCCACTGTGCTACATTATGCGTCTCATCATTATACACAAGCATGCAAAATTGCAGCTTTGGATCTTTACGCATGCATAAGATAAGCTAATTTAAACGAACTTCAAAGGAACCGACACGGCGGCGCTTTTGAAGTTCGTTTAAATTAGCTTATCTTACGCATGCGTAAAGATCCAAAGGTGCAATTTTGCATGCTTGTGTATAATGATGAGACGCATAATGTAGCACATAGGCTTGACTTGATTCAGCTCACAGCTTTCGCTAGCCTGGATTAAACCCTCCGAAAGTGCCCAAACAGCCCATTTTTGGGGTTTAAAGAGGGATAACTTTCACAGACAGCATTTTTGAGCGATGACCCAATTATAACTTTTACTCAGCGTGATGAGAGCTTTCAAATGAGCCCAAGTTTGTAGCGATCGGAGCAACTTTTATTTTTCGGGATATGGGCCCGCTGGAACCACATGCCGCCCCAAATCCGCTTAATTGATACATATTCGCGTTCTCCTGAACGAGACCTTTCATTTGATACCAAACTCGACTATTTTTCCTTTATTTTTTCTTTTCCCACAGTTTTCAAAATTTATGAAATTTCACATTTGAAAATTTGAAAATTTTTTAGAATTTTTGAAATCTCTGATTTCTGAGCTTTCAGAAAATATATACATTGTCATACTTAACTTGAATAATAAACTCTCCACAAAATTCACTCTTTTGGTCCAGTTTAAGTTTGCTAGACTTTAGTTTCAGTCTTTCCTTAAATCTTGCAATTTTTAAGGTTTTGAACTTCGATTCTGTTAACATTGCTGTAAGGGAGGCTGAATAAATATCAAATTTTGCTTTATATTAACTCAGAGAGCTGGAAACCGTTGTTTTTGAACCGAACTGAAACTGAAACTGAAACTCCGACTGAAACTAAAACTGAAACTGAAATTATTTTACGTTGCCGACTGAAACTTAAACTGAAACTGAAACTATTTTGGTCCGCCGACTGAAACTGAAATTGAAACTGAAATTATTCCGAACCACCGACTGAAACTGAAACTAAAACTGAAACTAAAATCGGCTACTGAAACAACACTAGATTTTTGTCCCCAGACAAAAATTGAAGCTTTCAATTTCCTATGTTTAACATACACCTCCATCAATGTTGAGGTGACATTACTCGCTAATCGTAAGAGATCAGACGTTTCAACAACTCGTTAAAATATACCAATCGGACAACAGAATATGTGACAATGAGCAAACTCTGAGGTGGTGGAAAAATCGGCCAAAAATGGAGCCCCCCCTTTAGCCTAATAAGTCCAGACCCTGCAATAACTTTCTAGAACAAAAAGCGTACCCATCACAGACAAAGGCATAAGCACATTCGGTTCCTAGCTTATGCGATTTCAGCCAAGCTCGAACGTCTTTGAGCACTTCAGGAAACGGTTTGGCTTCATCAACCTGAGCCTGAAAAGCAGGACATACATAAATGCATCAAAGCATATCGTTCTGGCATCAAAACAGTAGCAAATTCAATGACAGAAAAACAGAAGAAAATTGAATGCCACATCCATATACGTAAATGCAAAAGGCAATTATACAAGTGTACACTGTACAACACCATACAATAGTTTTTACCAATATTGTCATTGAAAAACAATTACAAACGTTTTTGTTTAGTTAGGCCGAAAAATCATGGCTGTTCAATTTTTATGAAAAATATAGAATTTTTATTAAAAGTATAGTATTTTTATGACAAAAGGAAAGGGCGGAGTTGCCCCCCTTCCAGAAGCGTTTGCGCAAGGAAGCAAAATTATATACCTGTTTAATACCAGTAAACCATATACAAAAATCACTCAGGACAGGATTAACCGTTGGCTTACAATAAGCATGAAATTCGTCTACCTGAAATTGAATATCCAACAATACAACGAGAAGCAATGTCAGATTTATGAATTGAAATCTTTACCATCAAATTGAAAAAATCCGTTTTCTCAAACACGGAGAACATAAAATCCAAGCCACAGATGCATAGACAGTTTACTGCGCTTTGCCCGCAGAAGACAACGTATACAAAATAATCCAAACCTTCAAGAAATGAAACCTACAATTTCTAGAGTGGACGTTTTCAGCAAAACGATGGGAAATTCTATGATTTCATGCGGATAGTTGAGTTGTTGTCCCTCTAGACAGGTACACTCAAAGTCCACAATGCAGAGATAGTCATAGAACCGATCGTATACTGGAGTGTCCTTGTCTTTGGTCTTTTTGTCGTTCGTTTTGGTTCGATTGCGACAATGATCTTTCAGGCGTCGTTTCAGCTGATCCTTATTTCCCCTAAAAAAACAGTCACAAGAAGATTATAATGCAACAAGTTCTATCAGCTCTTGTCGAGCTTCACCACGTAAACATAGAGCGAATGAGCGTACACAATTGTCCACTGGGCACCCACTTGTGGATGTGGGTGAAGGGTCAGGCGTTATTGGGCAAATGACGCTTTCAGCTTGATAACTAACAGTGTGTCGCTTGTCACACCCTTCGCGCGTATTATAGGGGAGCGTGAGAGAGCTTCCCTATAATCTGAGTGTGCACTTGCACCTGCAGGTTGGAAGGAATCAAAACAGAAGACTGACTGTTTCCCTAGAATGGACGCCACAACTTGGGTTCCCCCAGACGTGGGTAGTCCTCCCTCTCTTTGGGATTTAGGGCTTTCCCCACAGAATCCGGAATTGTCCGGAAAAATAGGGATTTGATGGTAAAACAAAATTTTCCCGACGAATTCTTAGGTCATTTTAGCAATTTTAAGCATAAATTTTAAGTTAAAAATTGTTCCATTGTTTTCCTTCAGCATGTTTTTAGGCATAGTGTGAACAAATTCCCTCACCCCCATAGATTTTTCCTCATCAGAAAATGAAGACTTTAAGAATATAAGAAGCGACTTCTTCTTCTTCTTCTTCTGTGGCGGCCGGCGGACGAATCCATATGGGGAGTCTTCAGCTCCAAGCCCAGCACACGTCTTAGCAATGGGGTCAAAAGGGGAAGCCCGGAATAGGGCCAAGATAGGGACAGCCGGAATGAATGGCATATTGGACCCACAAGCTCGGTAGCATAATTTAAGGACCTGGGGGCTTCCAACTCCAACATGACTGAGGGAAGGATCAGCCATGCCCCGCAGAATTGGAAACCAATTAGCGCCGTTGACCAGACGGATGCCAGGGGACGCCTGTGGGGATCTCCATTTGATGGGGTCCGTGTCCATCGGATTTCCCACGGAGGCGGTACCATTGCCCCCAAGAAGCGACTTTAAGCCAGACAGGCATCATGAAAATCGTCTATTGAAGGGGGGCGTACCTTGTATTCAGGCGAAGTTTGGCCAACTGATCAACGATTTCGTCCTTTTTCAGCTGATTTATGATTCCACAATAGTGAGCCGGTTTGCTGCACAATTTCCGACTGTTCCCGGAAACAGCAGCCAGATTTCGAAATACATCCCGTCCAGAATTGGACCCTTCACTAGATCCATTGAAGACCTGAATATTTGAGGTTTCAGCTTTGGAACTGCCGCTCATCTGAACTACTGATAGTCCACCCACAGACAGTTAAAAGTTCGAATTTTCTAAAAAAACAGGCACTGTGTGTGTACCACGAAATTATGTTTTCAAAGAGGTGTTGTTTCATTGTTTCGACTAAGTTCACAGTGTTCTAACACCAAACAGGTCTGATCTAGCCTTTTTCGAATCGGTCAAACAAGAACAATGAAAAAATTGTAAAAATGTGCCATACGCATGCGTACATCCTTTAACGATCTTTTCATGGCTTTTCAAAACAGACCACGCACGCATTGACTTTAAAAATGTAGGAAGAAACTTTCAAAAAAGTAGGAAAAAGTAGGAATTTCAGCAAAAAAGTGTAGTTTTATCAAATAAAACTACATTACATGCATCTTACTAGAAATGCATAAGATCCCCTATATCAAGCAATGAGTGAAATTTGATATCAGTTTGTACAACAGGCACCTGTCCTTTGCATCGGCCTCAAAAAATTTGTCATTTTTGATCAAAATAGTGCCATTCTGAAAGCTAAAAATAGATTGATTTGTTGTAAATCATTATACACATACAGATGACTTAAGGAATTGAATAAAAAGTACCAATGGCAATTGTATGCATATCTGAAACTACAGCAAAATCTGAATGACTAAGAAAATTTCTAATTTGGAGCCTCCCCCAATTTTAGGTACAGGCTCTAGTTGAGTCAGTGAGGTTTCGGTCCCACAGAGCATTTTAAAATAAGGGAAGAGGGACGACATATTCAAAATTACTTCTGCAGCCTTCAGAAAATGGTCAGGCTCCGTGTGGTAAAAGTTGGAAGATGGGAAATCACTCCTACCAATCATTCGGACAAAATCAACTGTAAACAGAAATTTTGACAACTTTTTTAATATTTTCCGAGAAAGTTTAGAAATTCTAAAATAAATTTGTCAAAATGCAATAAACTATAGCGCAAAATGCGTTTTAAAACGTAACTTCCCTCATTAATGACACCATTCCGAACAATCACAGAACTTGACAAATTTCGCGAATTTTTAGACAAAGTTTCAAAAATCTCAGGCTTGGCCGAATTTTTATTCCTGCTGGAGCAGGAATGTATAAAATGGATTCTTTGCATCTTTAGCGTGTATTTTCCCTGCAGGAATGTATAAAATGGATTCTTTGCATCTTTAGCGTGTATTTTCCCTGCAGGAATGTATAAAATGGATTCTTTGCATCTTTAGCGTGTATTTTCCCTGCAGGAATGTATAAAATGGATTCTTTGCATCTTTAGCGTGTATTTTCCCTGCAGGAATGTATAAAATGGATTCATTGCATCTTTAGCGTGAACTTTCCCTGCAGGAATGTATAAAATGGATTCTTTGCATCTTTAGCGTGTATTTTCCCTGCAGGAATGTATAAAATGGATTCTTTGCATCTTTAGCGTGTATTTTCCCTGCAGGAATGTATAAAATGGATTCTTTGCATCTTTAGCGTGGATTTTCCCTATTTTCGTACAGCAGTGCCCTATCTTCAGCACAGGCCTAGTATAGGACACTTTTTTGCTGAAGTTAATTATGCAAATTAGGCTATAAGATATTTAAGCGATAGAATTTGAAGTTTCTCCAGAGTTCTCAACTGTCTGCAATCCTAACGATTGCATATTTTTGGCGGTACCGTGTAGCTTCGGCGCTACAGTGTAGCTTCGGCGCTACAGTGTAGCTTCGGCGCTACAGTGTAGCTTCGGCGCTACAGTGTAGCTTCGGCGCTACAGTGTAGGCACAGACGAAATTTAAAGATGAGGCATAAGCTCATCCTTAAAGTTACATCTGGCCGTTACCATCTTGCAGAAGCTTGAGTCGACTGAACTCATTTCAACGAAATTGGACCTAGAATTGAGATACTTCTAATTAAGTTTCTCATGAAGTTAATAGGTAATTTCATAAAATAGCACTAACACAATATGAATCCTCCAGGATTATCTAAAGAGACCATAATTCATGATATAAAATAAGTATGTCGTATCACATACTTGAAATGTTAAATTTGAAAGAATTAATGCGGATAAATTATTTCTCATGGAGTAAACTTTGACAATAAGTTCATGTCATTAGAAATTTCGTAAGAATGGACTTAAGAAGTTAATTCGAGAGTTTGTCCTTGTTGTCACCCATCAACGGTTAAGCCGCAAATCCGTGCTATTTAACTGCCAACTGACGAAAGTTGTTCTGTGATTTAAAATTATGTAGAATAATGAGAAATGCGTATTCATCGAAGACGATTTTTATTTCTTAAAGAATTCTTGCAGATCGACTAAGGAATATTGCCTTTTGGGGCCTACTTGTTATAAATTTTTCCCAAAAGATCCTCCAAATCCTAGGAGCGCTCCGAAGATCACCTCAGGTGGTCACTTATGAGAACTGGGTTTCAAAAGATTCTCCTAAACCGGGAGTGCAATCCATCTACCACTCCTAACTATTCAGTTAGGAGTAACGCCAATTAAACTCAGTATAAATCTTACGAAACTGGTTTGTGGTCTCCTAACTGCCATCAGACAGTTCGTACACTCCTAGACATCCTCCTAAGTATTCCCCCATGAAGTCAATTGGGGGAATCTTTTGCAACAAGGCCCTGAACTACAAAAAGCATCATGAAGCGATGATACAAGCACTTTCGGTCCGGTACAGATTGTAAAATCAAACGAGTCTTCCAACAGAATTTAAACAAGAACAAATGCGTCGAAGGTGAAATTTTTTCAGAGACGTTCCTGTAGTTCAAGTTTTAAAGCAGTTCATAGAAATTTTGAGTCAGAAAGTAATATGAAACGTTTTAATTGTGTTCTTAAGAAAATTATGCTTTCCAGCAAAAATGTAGTTAAAAGTAGGGAAACTTCTTAGCTGAAACTAGGAAAACTTAAGAAAATAGGAAAGTAAAAAAAGCGTGCGACCACTGCACCAATACAAAACATTCTCTATTCTCCATGAGAGTGCGTATGTAACTCAATCGTGTAGGTTCCAGAATTCACCATTATACGTACTTTGTTTAGCAACGTAATAGAGCACCAAATATCTCAATGTGTCGGCATAATTTCCTAACAGTAGCCAGTGTTTGGTTCAGGTATTCTTTGGGATATGATCAATTAAACACAGCACTTCACGTGAGTAAAATGCCCATGCGCTCTTTTCACTTCAGTTTGGATGCGAATGTATTGTAGCTGGACACAACCTGTGGTCTTGGTAGCTCAGTGGGCGGAGCGATTTGAGTGTTAATCCGAAAGTCGTGGATAATGATTGGCACCGGCTATTTTTCATATCCGGTTATCCGCCTATTCAAATTTTAAGCTCAAGAGCAATTTTCGTCTTTTCAGGTAAAAGATCATCAAACCAGACTATAATCTAAATTTAAAAAACATTTTCAGAAACATTTTTGTAAAAAATATAGAAAAAATTTTGAATCTTTTGTGAAAATTTGCTACTGCTTAGTCCAAATGTAGATTTATATCTGAGAATTTTTCTGAAATCAGATACTATCCAAATATCAACCACCTAGTCGTGGGTTCGAATCCAAAATAAGTCCCGAATATTTCAGGTCGCAGGTGCAGGAGTGTCAATTAAAACCTGAGTAACAAAGAACTGCTAAAACTATGAAAGGTAAGAGCCATTACGTTTGCTACCATACGCTGATTTGAGCAAAGCAAAAATTTCGTTTTGTTAGCAACTGCAGACCCACTAGAATCGAAGACACAAACTAATTTCGTACACGAAGAAGTTTACTGCATATACACGATCAACAATTATGTACACACACACACAACGGTTAACACAGAAACAATAAGAAATCCTATTGGTCAAATTACAGGTAACAGAATAAGATAACAGATAACATATTCAACCAATGAAGTACAAATAACACTGTTTTACAAATCTTTCTGTTAATGCTGAAATACAAAACCGAAGTGAAACAAAACAAAACTAACTTCAAACGAACACGTTGCATTTAACAAACAAGCGTAGGAATTACGGTAAACAAAAGCAATTCCACGTGAACGCCGTAAAGCTAGAATCTTAAACCGTGTAAACAACCGAAACTCCAAAAACAAAGTCTTCAGAACCTCAACTATAGATCCCTCCGTGATTCAATTAAAATAAACTCTGTATACATCAGAAAATAGGTATAACGTATTATGTTAGCTATTGGAGAGCTGCAAACAATAATATGAATGAACGAAAATTCCGCCGACAGGAAAAAAGCGTTCCTATCCTTAATCATTGCTCATTCGTCGGAGAATCGACTTTGACCGCCTTTCTGGGAGGAGGGGAATTGTCGTTATCGTTGACGCTGATGGGCGGTGACTTGCGCTGATCACCGCCGTCAGAGGCAGTGGAGGAGGCAATATCGCTGACCTGGCCGGGCAGAAAGCCCTTCTTTTGAAACGCAAACACCATGTATAAACCTGCAATACAAAAAACACAAAGCAACAAAAATTGGAACGTCTATTTTTGTTACAAAAACTCATTAAAACTGGACTTTTCGTCCTCATCAATCTCAATCTAATATTGAAGGAAAGTACGTACGTATGTCACGTAAATAATGAGAAAACCATCAAAATTTGAAATTCAAACCAAATATGACTTTCATTTACACATTATGTTTATACATTTTGTTTACCCTTAATGAAATGATCAGGTTGCCAACACTTTAACAAAGACAAGAAATAATACAAGGTAAATACTAAATATAGCTTACAGGCAACTTCCCATTCATCAGCAGAAAGAGTGCCCTGAAATGAACAATAAGAAACAATAACTAATGAAAAATTATTAAATTGTTAAATCTTGGAAAAAATAGTTCAAAATTAGTTCACCATAAAGCGTACTAGAAAGGTTGGCAAAAACTTAAAGATAAAGTTTTCTATCCTATTCTTTAACACACATTGTAGTTGTCCAGCTTTCATTTTTCAAGTCCTAGCTTTCAAAATTTTGTACAATACTGAAATTGTCCAACACTGAGATAATAACAACAAGCAACAACAACAACAACAACAACAAAAATATACAATAATTACACATAGCTAGACCTATTATTGCAATAGAAACACGTTCCTCTAGTACACATACATACGTACCACCCTATATCTATGATCGTCCTTTTCAAGATCAATAGATTTGAGATATTCTTGGGCATGGTCATAGTCAGAGGACGGATTTCCCATCAGTTCCACGTCCCCGTCCGGTGGATAAGGCTAAACACAGATATCTACCAAAACTGACATACCAGCCTATCACACTGCGAATGGTGTCAATTTATCAGTAATTGTGAAGAGTGTGCCACTAGGCAGGCAGCTTTACCACTATATAAATAGGGAGGGAGGGTTAGATATTTAATGACCATGCTTCTCTGGGGGTTTTTTAGGCAAAAATAAGTGGGGGGGGAAGAGTGGGGGGGGGGGGACGCCCCCCCCCCCACTAGTGGGGGGGGGGGGTCGAAGAGAAGCTTAACAGCCACGTCTTTCCAAATCACACCAGGTAGAAAGGTAGACGTAGAATTCACTTCCCGCCCGCTAGCTGGTGAGCTGTCGCGAGCAGAGACACCAAGGTGAATAACTCCGACTGCATCGGGGTTATCCACACTGGATGCAGGAAGCTTAAATCAGAGAGTCACCCCCACACTTTTATGTGCCGGCAAGCTAGACATTGAAGCGCGCACAGAAGGCTAAACATTGACACCTAGTGAAGTGGTGTGGTCACCCCACTGAGGAGGCCAAAGCACACCAAAAAACATGAAAATCGTGTATACTAATGTTATAATATAACCATTTATAGCAGCAGTTTCTAAATATGTCGGTACGCATGTCAGCGAAAATTAACAAATCTTTAATCGTCCATACCTTCTTAATTTGTAATTTCACTCAGGACTTTTTGCCTGATGAGTATCAAGTATCAATATCATGAGTAGTAATAGGGAGCAGTTTGCTCTCCGTATGTACTAAAGTCTGACCAAAAAATGTAGAAAGCGAAATTGTTTTCTTTATATCTCGTTAACGCTTCAAGATAACTACCATAAAGTATATATTTTCTGAACCGGAATGATGAGATCTTTCTTCTCATGAAAAAAAATTTTGGAATTTCCCGTGCGATTTCAAAGGGTGCCGCTTTTATATGTACAGAAGGATTGGTAAACGCCACAACCATGCTTTTTTCAGCAAAATTTTCCCCTTGCCCGAATGTCCTACACAGCAAATTTCAACTTATTTGCTTGAAAATTGCGTGAGATATTCCATTTTTTTGATTTTCAAAATCCTTTGATCTTCGCCGCTTTTTCGACTTTGGAGGCTTATTGCTGGCAGGCTGTTGCTTCAATCTGAAAAATAACTTGATATTTGGGACCGCAGCCCACGGGAGATGTACGGAATGGGAATTTCGCTTTGAAATTAAAAACTTTTTTTCGACCTTTTTTACCCATTATTTGCTCCGGGGCCGTACTACCGCTAGCAGACTTTTGCCAAAATTGGAAGCAAATTTGTCCTGATTATGACAAAACTTTGCTGAGTGTTGCAGCAGGTATTAACCTATGTTTAGTGAGCATTTGGGCTAGATATGAGCTCACAAATAATGAGTAATTAGACAAAAAGTTTTTAACACCTCTGATTACATCCATTGCACTGAATCCATTCCTCTGTATTGTGTGTTTTATCGAAATGCTAATGGATTGAGTACACGTAATATTACTGCAGCCCATCTGAGTACCTTAAAGAAGCTTAGACGGATTGCTGTCACATGAAGTAAACGTTTTCGTCTTACAAAATTAACCCTACATATACGTGTTGTGTAGCTGAACGGCTGTTATGGTTCCTGAGCGTTTGAGTTCGCCATTGTACTTGTTTTTCGAGAGGAATGCACGTTTTTCATATATATATATATATATATATATATATATATATATATATATATATATATATATATATATATATATATATATTTGTATTATACCCTATTTGCATTCAGCCAGTTTCACATTTTAAGTGGCTCTATCAATCACGGATTTAAAATTAGCCTTTTTTGGCGTCTGTCTGTCTTTGCTTGGTAGGCACTTACCGCGCTAAATGGGACTTTTGAGGATTGTCCAATTCCCTTTGTCTCAGTTGTTTGTCTGGCTTAGTTGAACAAACATCTCCGAAAGCCATGCACGCTGTTTTACATTTCTGTACCATTGCATGGCTCTTTTATTGTTTGTATCACTCCAATGGCGAACCCAATTGCCGATTAGTTATCAATGAACTAAATGCAGACAACCCTTCATCTGCTGACTGGAATGAGTACGTGGAGTTACGATATGTTTGCAAAGTCACACCAAGAAAATATCCTGATTTGGAAGGCTATAAGCTTTTAATAATAGAAGGTGGAAAAACAGTAAACGATGATAGTTACGTTAAATTATATGCAGATCTGTCCAGCAAATTTGTTCGTCAGAATGGTTATTTTGTTCTCGGTAAGCCCACCTTATTTGTTCTTTTAAAAAAGTTATTTCAATTCACTTGGACAAAATTACTTCATGGATACTTTAATTTTATAGCAGTAGCAGAGCAGTTACAATTTTAGAACTTTTGAAACAGGTGCCTTCTGGTCATGAGCTAAGTAATGAGCTAAGCGTTACGGGAATTCTACTTTTGTACTTGCTTATGCATACTAAAATTTTAGGAAGTGTTGCCAACGCAGATATGCCACTTTGGGATGTGGATGTCGGATATGGACGCAAATATAGAAGAAAATCAAATATTCTCATTAAGACTGATATTATACCGAATGGAAACTTACTTCCTGTCGCGGTTCTGTTGATTTTCAGTGAAACGTTTACGTTGGCAAATTTGGTTACCTCTAGCAATCCATCTATAAGAATTACGGACAATATGGCTAACAGTTTTGCACAGTTTTCGATTGACATGGTTGTATATGGCCGCAGAGGAAGCAATGTATGCGAAAAATACCGTTGCCCAATTTTCACAAAAATTTATCCCCCATTTTTGTACAGACAGTACGTTTTAACTGATATGGACTTTGATGGAGAGCAGGATTATTCTCTTAATAAATGTTGTGAAGAGTGTTCCAATTTCGGGTTTCAGCCAGAAATGTTCAAGCTTGGTCAGTTAACTCCTGGGGAAACCAACGACTGCACTGGCGTGCATTTTATTTTGGCTAAAGCCTTACACGCTGCCACCACTGTAGGAGCTGTGTCAGATGCCTCAATTTACTGTAAAAACAAACAATGGTTCGAGGTAAAAGGCTCTGACGTTGAGACTGCCAGAAGTTATGTCATTGCCGATGCGTCTGAACTCAGGAGGAGGCCGCTACGATCAGCTTAACTGCGGTCAGAAAGACCCTGACGAACCAGCCACAAAGCACCATAAGCTTGATACTACTACGTCTGCTCTGACAACTATATACAGCACGAATGAACCTGTGTCAACAGTCACAAATGTGCAAACAAGCACCAAGACACCAAAATCCAATAAACCCTTAGATGCATGTGAAAAAACGTTAATTCACAACGTGTTTGGATTTTTTGCCAGAAAAGCTTCCTCCGCTTCTAAAAGAAACGCAGCCATTCGGCAAACAGCAGAAGCCACTGGGCGGCATGAAAGCACAGTCCGTCGAGTGGTTAGAACAACAGATCCTGAAATTCCCATTTCAAGGAGAGGAAGGCCAATCAAAGAAGTTGATTCCTTATGGACATCCTATATTCGTCAAACAATTTACACCATGTACGGAAATGGAATTATACCTACTGTTCGTTCGCTTCTTTCAAAAATCAAGGATCAAGCTTCTGATTTCCCTGATATAGGCCGAGAAACGCTAAGAAAATTAATGAAGAAAATGAATTTTTTCTACAGAAAAAGGAACTCGAAAAACATACTATATGAACAGCCCAGGGTTGTTGCAATGCGACACGACTATTTGAGAAAAATTAAATGGTACAGAAGCCACAATTATGACATAGTTTACCAAGATGAAACCTGGCTGAATGCCCACCACACACCAACTAAGTGCTGGGTAGAACTTACACGCCACAGTGACGTTTTGTTACCTTGCGACATTCAAGGAGGCCTTCGCGTTCCTTCAGGAGCTGGCCAGCGAATCATCGTTAATCACGTTGGCGGAGAAAATGGCTTTATTCCTAATGCCGCAGATATATTCATCGGTAAGACTGGTAGTGGAGACTATCACAAAGAAATGAATATAAAGCACTTTATGGAATGGTTCAACTTTACACTGCTACCAAACGTTCCAAACAAAACAGTTATTGTTTTAGATAATGCAAAATATCATAATGCTATCACTGAAGAGTCAAGGAAACCAACGATGGCTTGGCGCAAGCAACAAATTATGGATTGGTTAACTAACAGAGGCATTGAGATTCCAGACCACTCGGTGAAAGCTGAACTTGTACGAATGTCAAACAATATTGTGCAAGATAAGGTTTATTTGACCGACATAGCTGTTGAAGCCGAAGATAGGGACATCAGGATACTACGTCTTCCAATCGGACACTGTGAACTAAATCCGATTGAATTAATATGGGCAACAGTTAAACAACGCGTTGCGAAACGGAATAAAACATTCCGCATAAGAGACGTGTTAGCACTTACATCTGAAGTCTTGGAAGAAATAAATGCAAACGATTGGAGGGGTGCTGTTTCTCATGTACGTAAGGTTGAAGACGAGTATTGGGAAAAGGACGCGTTGATTGACTGGGAAGTTAACGAATTAATAATACCGATTGATAGCAGCGAAAGCAGTAGCTCTTCAGACGAAGACGACGACGGATTTCTTGATGAAAATTTGTAACAGCTTGTTTAACTGTGAATAAAGATGAATAAAGCTAAGCTAAAGATAAATAAGTATAAATGAATAAAGCTAAGCAAAAAAGTTTAATTTGAAATAGTTATTCTGTTTTTACTTCTTAGCTTATTCTATTTTAGCCTGTGATTTTGCTGATCCAAACTCAAACGCTCAGGAACCATAACAGCCGTTCAGCTACACACACAACATATATGTAGGGTTAATTTTGTAAGACGAAAACGTTTACTTCATGTGACAGCAATCCGTCTAAGCTTCTTTAAGGTACTCAGATGGGCTGCAGTAATATTACGTGTACTCAATCCATTAGCATTTCGATAAAACACACAATACAGAGGAATGGATTCAGTGCAATGGATGTAATCAGAGGTGTTAAAAACTTTTTGTCTAATTACTCATTATTTGTGAGCTCATATCTAGCCCAAATGCTCACTAAACATAGGTTAATACCTGCTGCAACACTCAGCAAAGTTTTGTCATAATCAGGACAAATTTGCTTCCAATTTTGGCAAAAGTCTGCTAGCGGTAGTACGGCCCCGGAGCAAATAATGGGTAAAAAAGGTCGAAAAAAAAAGTTTTTAATTTCAAAGCGAAATTCCCATTCCGTACATCTCCCGTGGGCTGCGGTCCCAAATATCAAGTTATTTTTCAGATTGAAGCAACAGCCTGCCAGCAATAAGCCTCCAAAGTCGAAAAAGCGGCGAAGATCAAAGGATTTTGAAAATCAAAAAAATGGAATATCTCACGCAATTTTCAAGCAAATAAGTTGAAATTTGCTGTGTAGGACATTCGGGCAAGGGGAAAATTTTGCTGAAAAAAGCATGGTTGTGGCGTTTACCAATCCTTCTGTACATATAAAAGCGGCACCCTTTGAAATCGCACGGGAAATTCCAAAATTTTTTTTTCATGAGAAGAAAGATCTCATCATTCCGGTTCAGAAAATATATACTTTATGGTAGTTATCTTGAAGCGTTAACGAGATATAAAGAAAACAATTTCGCTTTCTACATTTTTTGGTCGGACTTTAGGATCAAAAAAAACAAATACATTATATCAAACAAACTCTACCGCTTTTCAGCGCTCCGCCTCCCTTCCCCCCCCAAAACATTCCTTTCCCCTCCTCCCACCCACCAAACACCAAAACACAAAAAAAAAAAAAAAAAAAAAACAAAAAAAAAAAAAAAAATTTCCTTTCACCCCCCCACCCACCAAAAAATTTCCACCCAAACAACCAAATATTTTACTTGTCCCCAAAGGAGAAGTCAATTTTAACTCTTCTCGTACCAGGAGTTACTGTTACTACCAAACAACTGTTCCCTTCCCAGACAGGGGCAGAAAAGGAGACACCACGACTCAGCAACTAACCAAATTGAGAACTGCAGAATTCTTTGAACTTTCGAACAAAAAAGACAACACTTTAATTACAAATTCCAATTATTTTAGATTTTGCTTAAAACTGTTTTGAACATACTAGTCCAGTAATGGGCCAGACTATTGTGAACCTCCCTATTTTCACCAGAATTGGGCCTCCTGCTATTTAATCTTTAAACTTAAGCTAACAGAACATTAAACTGTACAACAGCATGGACTCACTCTTCCAAGACCGGCATGTAAATCAGGTACTCTGGACAGTCAACCACTTCTTCCAAGGAAAACTGGTATTTGGCACCAAAAAGTGGGATATTGTCTTTGTCCGGGAGATCAAATTCCACCCTGTAAACACTGTTTCCATAGGCCATAGTTTTGCTACCACGCAAATGATACCTACAAAAAAAGCAAAAAAGGTTTGGTTCTGAAACGGTTAGATTGCAAAACATTTTTTAAATTTTTATTTTGAACAGCACTGCTCAAATTAAACTTATTTTAGATTAGCTAACTTACTTAAAGTTAGCACTGTTCAATTTAAAATTAGCAAATTTTAATTGTCAAAAGTGCTAAAACTAGGTAAGACTCTTCAGGAAATTTGGCTTTCAGAGCAATTTTTTAGGGCAAAATTCAGTACTAAAAGGAACACTGGGAGTGCCAGTCGATTAGGAGAAAATTTCGGAAAGGGGTGTCCACGCTCCAACCCCGCTATCTCTTACCAGCAGCCTGGAATCCGGATTAAGGGTGAAGGAAACGACTATTAGTGGAATATTTTGCTAGATCAAAATTTAGACACAAAGCCAAGAAGTAGTGCGTAAACTATGTAGAATTTGCAAAGATTGCATACACGAGTTTATTTGAGTCCGGTATGGTTCCAATGAAATAGCCACCAGGCCTGAGTGAGTCACAGGCGTTCTGTAGCATTCTCTCCGCTCGGGACAGGGTGCCAAAGGCATAGTGAAGGGAAAACTGAATGCTGGTCAGATCAAAGCCCTGCTCTGAGTCGGCAAAACTGTCATGCAGACGAACCTGGAGATTAAAAGATTAGTTCAAGTAAAAGAAATATGTACCTACGTACAGATTATGCAACCAACGAAAAGCAACACAATACAACAGAGTATTGCCTGAGCTGATAACCAAATGCGTAATGCAAGAGACATTATAACTATGTAGTGATGAGCGCCAGAGCTTCGATTCAGGAGCGGGCTTCTGCTCCGGATTTTTGGCTTATTTTTGGCCAAAATTTATGGAGGGCTTTATGGGGAGGGGGAGCTCAAAGTTGCCCCCATGGCTCACCAGAAATGACATATTTTTGAAATTAATAATTTTTACGTTTTTGTGCAAAAATTGTCAAAACTCGTTAAAAGATTACTAACTTTAGCTGTTTAAACTAAAACAGCGAAACCGGAAAATTTTTTGAAAATTTAGGGAGGGTAAATGGTAAAATTTGGCAATTTTTTGGTTTATTGGGGGAGGTCGGAATTTATGGAGGGCTTTTCATGGGGGCAGGTCGCAGGTGGGGCGCCCCCGCCCCATTAAAAATAAGCCAGAGTTCTGACCAGCGCCGTAGAGCACTCGGCCATCTCGACTTATGATGACGACGACGGTATGTAGCTTTTAACTTAGCAGTCATTTTCAAGCTTTGAAGCTTGTCTGTTGTTCATAAGTTGGATAATGAAGAAAAATTTGAAGAGTATTTATCACGACTTGCTGTATATAACCTCACTATTTCTTAGAATAGTAAGTAGTTAAGTATATGCTGTAATGAATTAGTGCTAGTATTATTTTTAAAAATTTCCATTTTCTCAAGACTGCTGTATGATTCGTTTTCTGGAGACAAGTTTTCCAACTTGTCCAGATAAAAGAAAAAATTTAATTTAAAAATGTATATAATTCTAAACTATGTCATTTGAGAATGTTTCCGCAAAACGTTTTTAATCAATCGCAATTAATTAATCCATCAATTAGGTCTGGGTTTATTTTACTGGGGGGGGCGGGGGGCGCCCCCCCCCACTTTTGGGGTGCCCCCCCCCCACTCGTTCCCCCCCCCACTTTTTTGGGCTTCCCCCCCCCACTCACTATAGGGTGCCCAGAAAATGTCAAATTTTTAGGATTTTTGGTCAAAATTTTCAAAATTTTTCCGGCTTCGCCGGAAATTTTTGGTCAAAAATCGTCTTTTTGGGTGCTAAAACTCAATTTTTGAGCACTTTTAAGCTTAGTTATAGCAGCATATGTAGAAAACAGGCTTTTTATACGGTATTTTTGGCATTTTTAGCCCATTTTATTTCCCCCCCCCCCACTTTTCGACCTCCCCCCCCACTAGTGGGGGGGGGCTCCCCCCCACTCTCCCCCCCCCACTTTTTTTCGCCTAAAGTAAACCCAGAGGTATTCCCTTTTCCGAAAAGTAGATGTAAAATGGCGGTCCGACCGCAAGTCCGGAGCCATTCCTAGTTCAAAGTATAGGTGCTCCGGACTCCTTCTAGTGCAAAAAGGGCACGTGATTTGCCGGAGCCAATAGGCTCCGGAATGACTGCTCTAACCGTTTCGACCCCTGCCAAAGGGTCTCATCAGACGGCTTAAGGCTACCGTTACGGCTATTACAATTAATAAGATGCAATCTTCTAAACGACTCTAAATATATATTACCTAGCGGTTTTACGGCTATTACAATTAACAAGATGTAATCTTCTAAATGACTCTAAATATAACCTAGCGGTTTTACGGCTATTACAATTAATAAGATGTAATCTTCTGAATAACTCTAAATATAACCTAGCGGTGGCAACAGTTTAGTATCACCAAACGCAGCTGTTACTAATGCAGTAATTTGTTCATATGATATACTACAAAGACTTACGTTAATGAAAGGTGGTGATTAAAAATAGGTACAAACCGAAGCGGCCCCGAAACTGCTCAACTCTGCGAATATGTGAAAATTAGGAATAATAGCTTTATCAGAACAAAACAGATGAAAGTTCTTATAAAATAGTGAATTCGCTTCAAATCTTAGCAGTAGTATACCATTTCTGAAATCGTAGCAATGGAGATCCAAGAACAGTCCATCTATGAAGTTGAAGAAATTGTTGGAGAGGTAACATGTAGTGTTGTCAAATGTAAACTAATTAAAATAAACTCTTATCTAATCTTATGTAATATAGTATGCAATATTAAGCTTAATATAATTATAGTCAAATTTAAAATTACTAATTAGTTATTATATATTCAGACTGGAGAAAAGATTAGAACTAACTGGAACAGACTAGAATCAAACAATAGCATATGGCTCTAATAGAAAAGGAAAAAAAGAAAATAAATGTATAAATTATTATTGTAGAGAAAGAAGGGTAGCCGAAAGGAATATCTAGTCAAATGGAAGGGATTTGGCCGAGCACATAATTTCTGGTTGCCATTAGAAGACCTGATTAATGCTTTAGACGCGGTGAAAAAATTCGTTGATCGACTAAACAGAGAACCGATGAAAATTCTAAGAACGGTAAGCATACATGTGCTAATTAGTTCGTACACTGAAGTCTCAGGGTATCAATATCCATGCATGTTCATTCTGACTAAATTAATAAAGATACGTGTTAATGACATATAGCAGAACGAATGAGTTAGTATGTGGCATGTGCTATGAATAAAACACAACTCAACATGTATATTTAGTCCTTTCCTTTTTTAGAGAAAAGTGAATGGCTGCATACAGTTTCAAGTGAAGTATCGGCATGCGATAAGTCCTGCCTGGTTACTGTTTTCGGACATGACAAAGGATCTACACGAAATCATTAAGTATTTCAAGAAACAACTGGAAGATCACGTCAATGATGTCATTAACATGGTGGCGCGTGGAAATGAGGAGGTATGTGTAAACAATAATGCACTTTAATGATCACAACAAAAACAATGTTTTTAATTCGTAAAAGTTCTAAAATTAATTAATTAATTATTTCTGAAGTAATATTGGCAGTAATAAGTATTTATAGGATCTAATCCAGACGTGTCCAGTTTGCTATTTACATGACAACCTGGCAATAAATGAAACATGCATGCACCACTGTTGTTTCAACTGCATGGAGAAACTATGGAAAAAATGCGAGGAACCGGAATGCACCATGTGCAGGCAGAAAATACATTATGTATTCCGCGATGTCGTGTTCGAGGGTGATATGCCAATGCCATGTGTCCGAACCCAAAACAGGGGTTTTTTCTTACAACAAGAAAACATCAACCCGGAGGGGCCGAAATTTTTGGTTGAATTTGTTCAACATGTTTGAAGAAACAGTGTGATATTTGTTATTAAATGAATACAAGTGAAGTAAAAAGGTTGAAGGAAATGATGATAAGGATACTCCCACATCTATTTGAAATAGCTGAACCTTCATTTATCAATGCTCCCACCATGACTAATGCTTTCGATTGAAGCTATAATTTTATCTTCGCTGTAGCATACGAATACAATAAGACCAGCATTTATTGAAATAGCTGAACCTTCATTTATCAATGCTCCCACTATGACTAATGCTTTGGATTGAAGCTATAATTTATCTTCGCTGTAGCAGATGGATAGAATAAGCAGAGAACATTACGAAGCGAATCTTCTCAAGTGGTAAATAGTGAATAAGAAACACAAACGGCATGTATCTATGTAGTAGTAAAAACACCTGCTTTCATCACAGTCTAGGGTAGTATATTTAAACCCTTGTTAATTGTAAAGTCATGTACTCAAGACATTTGGCTTGAACGAATAGCAGAGTCAACCGTAAGTGTCAGCAATAATAAAACAGCTCATGCAATAGCACAGCCATGCATACCGTTTCGACCCCAGCCAAAGGGTCTCATCAGACGGCTTAAGGCTACCGTTACGGTTTTTTTCTTTTTTCTCTTTAATCTTTATTTCTTAAATCCATCACATAAGATACATACATTACTAGCTAGATTACATGCATCAATTTCACTACATAAAAACATAAACAACAGACTCTTGAAGACAAACCGATGTTTTGCTCCCTAGGATCCAAACTACAAGATGGAAGAATGGCTACCCTTTTCTATTCTGGATGGCACCCATTCAGCACTTTCTACAGAGCACCCATCTCAATTGCTGGAGTAGTTTATCGCACTGTCGAACAGTATTATCAAGCCGAAAAGGCTAAATATTTCTATGACTGGTCAACGTACTGGAAGATTATGAACACATGGTCACCTTCTCTGGCTAAGCAACATGGAAAACACGTGGAAGGATATCTAGAAGATCAGTGGATGCTAGTTGCAAATGACGTAATGGATTATGCAGTAAGAGAAAAGGTCAGACAACACCCAGATGTTGAGCAACTGCTGTTGAGTACCGGAAACGATGTTCTAGCAGAGGCCTTTTTTCTACGGATATTGCTGAACCGACAATTAACGATTCATCTCAGTGGATTGGAAAGAATATGCTTGGTGAAATATTGATGAACATTCGACAAGAAATTAAAAAAGAAAAACAATGACATTATGTATATATAGTATGTATAGAATCTGTGAATTAATAAAAAGAATTATTGGTGTTCAGTGTTTTATTGAAATGGAGATTACTTTATAGAAACGCGTGCAGAGCAAATGCACCCTTTATGCTCTGTATGGCATGATCACTGTAGTCGGTATACTCACATTAGCAAATTTTGGTCTTATCGTATACATGAAGTCAATCACCAGCACCGAGCTATCTACAGCTAATGACAGCTTGACTCCTATTACAGTAGAACTGCTACCGGATGGTATGGTTGGCATACGACAAGATGCATTACAACGTGTATACCCACTTAAGCAGTTTCAAAAAATACAAAACTTTTTGTGGGAGTGTTTCAATGGCAGACGATGCCCAATGGCAGAAACAGATAGTCTGCTGTGCCCTTATATAGCTGAACGTTTTGATGTCCAACTTTGTATGATTGATGATCAGCAGGTCATGTTTGCTCGAATCGGTTCAATACACATAAGCCGAGAAGATTTGTTAAAGATTTATGAAGTCTAAATTAATAAAAACCTCAACTGATCAGCAGTGTTGAGAAGAATGGCTGTCATAGCTACACCCTTTCTAAAGTTCCAACACCCTTTCACGTGTATAGTGGCTGCGCCTACTAAAGCAGGCAAAACAACGTTTGTCACTAGATTGATCCAGTTTGCCGATCAGATAATTAACCTACCTCCTCAGAGAATATTATGGTGCTATACTGAATGGAAATCTGCTTATGAAGACCTACCTGATATAGAATTCCACCAAGGCATACCTACTTTAGAAGAATTAAAGACAGGGAAGCCTACATTAGTAGTACTTGATGACTTAATGTCAGAAGTGCAAAAGAACACGAAACTTGTTGAACTGCTTACCCGAGGTTGTCATCATTGGTCTTGTAGTGTTATACACATTACCCAAGACATACTCTATGATAAGAAGAGAACAAACAGGATAAACTCTCAGCATATGGTTCTAATGAAGAATCTTGCAGACAGACTGACTCCACTTAACCTAGCGAAGCAAATGTTTCCGGGACAGGTCCAGGGCTTTATGGAAGCTTTTAACCATGCAACTGCTAAGCCACATGGTTACCTGCTAATTGATTTAGATCAGAACACTCCGGAGGAGTTCAGATTACAATCAACTATATTTCCAGATGAATCGAATGGTGTTTATAAACTAAAGAAAACATAAAAACGATGACGGACACATGTAAATAGAAAGCTGACACGTATAAATAATGGCGCTGCGGTTCGAGAAGAATGCTGATTACCTCAAGGTCCTCTGTAAGTGCAATCCGAAGCAGAGAAAAGGATTGATTGAAAATGCTAATACAGAGTTAATAAAAACTATCTGCGACTGTGTGGAGAATGTGCTTTCCAGTAACGTTAAGCTTCCCGACAAAGACCTACAGCGATTAAAACGTCATAAGAAGATTTTACGTCAACTACGCGATAAAGGGAAATCCTTACAGTGGAAAAAGAAACAGATTGTACAGAACGGAGGTTTCATACCAGCCTTATTGGCCCCGCTTTTAGGAGTTGTTGGTAGCCTTGTAACCGATTTGATTATGAAAAGATAATGGAGTACTCAATACTAGTACGTCCAGATTATTTTGAGAAGCATGAAAAGAATGCTGACTATGAAACTAAGGCAACTATGAGAAAACGTAAGTACCCTGAAGATGTTAAACTAGCACTGTATAGACAGCACAATTATCGCCGACGAATGCTGAAAGACAAGGGTCAGGAAATTATTGTAAAACAGAAAGCACCAGAGCAGGAGCATATTATGCAAGATCCCATTACCCAGTCCCTTCCTCCTCGCTTACAACAAACTGCAGAGTTGCTTATGAATCATATACGAAACATTGAAGACTTTAAAGTTAATGAAAAGGGCGAGATTGCATACAAAGGTAGAGAAGCTATAGGCTCTAGAATTGTTGACCTCATTCATGATTTCGTGAGAAATAGACCAACTAAAAGTCCTGCAATCGGTTGGGAGCTTTTGGTGGAAGCTTTACGCAATAGTAACGTACCTCGTGAATTTGTTGGAAATCCTACCAGATGGCAGTACATAAAAGAGCCTGTTACACCAAGAAGGCCAGCATCACAAAGACTTGACGCGCTACGTCGAAGACTTCAAACTGGAACTGGTATTGCTCTTAAGACGTAGAAATGGAAGACACTACGAAGCACTATTACTATTCCCCCTTCCAGTCCAGTTGCATATTTTCAGGTCCTGTCAAGCTATACAGATACGTGAAATCAATAGATCCCAATGTTACTATTGGAGCCGTGAAGAAGTGGCTGAGTAAACAGTATACTTATACTCTCCATAAACCAATACGTCGAAACTATCCCAGAAGACGGTACTTTGTAGATGGTGTTGATAAATTATGGCAGGTGGATTTGGCAGATATGCAAAGAGTATCTGACGAAAATGATGGATATAGATTCCTGCTCACGTGTATAGATGTTTTTTCAAAGTATGCATGGGTTGTACCTACAAAATCCAAAAGGGGCCAGAGATTCACAAGGCGTTTACACGAAATTCTCAGGAGTGGACGAGTCTCCAAAGAAGTTGCAGTCGGATAGAGGGAAAGGAATTCTCAACAAACAATTTCAGCACCTCCTCCAGGAGAATGATATTAATTTTTATACGTGGATAATCCTGATATCAAATGTAGCATTGTCGAAAGATTTAATCGTACAATAAAGACTAAGTTGTGGAAACATTTTACTACAACCAGAAGCTATCGGTATCTAGAAGTATTGCCACAGCTAGTGGAAGCATATAACAATACAAAGCATTCAAGCATACGAATGACTCCTCTGGAAGCATCCGATCCTACCAACACCCCTGTGGTCTATCATATAATTTGTACAATGAAAAGGTGGGACATAAGGCAAAGTTTAATATAGACGACATGGTTAGAATTAGCAAATCCAAAGGACTATTTGAAAAGGGATATCTTCCAAACTGGTCAGAAGAATTGTTCAAAATTGTGAAAATTAGCTCAAACCTGTCACCAGCTATGTACCATTTGATTGATTTGCAAGGAGAAGACATTCAAGGAAGATTTTATGAGCAGGAGTTACAAGTTGTCAAGGAACCCGATAGCTATTGGGTTGAGAAAGTAATAAAAACTAGAAAACGTAGACGGAAGAAAGAATACTACGTCAAGTGGTTAGGATATCCAGACAAATTTAATAGTTGGATCAGTGAAAGCGATGAGTAGCTCTAGTTGAAATGATGTATCCTGTAACATGGGGTAACTTTATCAGCAAAGACAGTACTGTCACTGTTAACTATCCCAATCAACATCCAGTTATCAAACAACTACCAAAAAGACATTATGAAACTGCTGATGATCTGTGTCAAGCAATCAATTTCACTCTTCTTCAGATGCCTCACCCTACTACTGGTGAGGCTATGCCAATAGAATTTAGATTTGATAGCTATAGGCACAGAGTATTGTATACTGTACCAGCGGACAAGGTAGGGGCTGTTTATCAGTTAAGACTAAGCGATGACTTGAACGAAATTCTGGGATTCCGTTCGAAAAGAACTGCAAGGTCAGTTAACAAGATTATATCTTTGGAAGGTAAACAAGTTGCACCTGACAGCACAGCTGCCTACAACTTGCTGGAATTTGTGGCTGACTATGAACCTGATATGAGAGGAGGATTCTATTCACTGTATACTTACTGTGATGTTGTTGCACCGCAAATAGTGGGAAATGCTTTAGCTCCATTAATCAGAGTGGTTAATGTGGAAGGACAACACGGTGATAGCGTTAGCAAGCTATATCATAATCCACACTACGTGCCTGTGTTGAAAAAGGAATTTAATAGCATTGAAATTAATATCAACGATGATAGTGGTCAACCTGTTAAGTTTGCTTTTTGGAAAAGGTGTTTGTCAAACTGCACTTTAGAAAGCTGCGACAATGAGAACTATATATTATCCAGAAAAAGTATCAGACG
>JASAND010006172.1:0-13950 GCA_030248195.1 Trissonchulus latispiculum | reverse complement strand
AGGTGTTTGTGTTATCATACCTTGATTGATTTCTCATAAGCGAGTTCATAGCTTCAGCTCAGCATAGGCTTAGTCCAGTCCACCGCAATTGTTCTGCATTCCAATGACTCTGTCTTGCTTGAATTAGTAATTTGGTGAAATGAAATTAAGTCGAATATGACGGAAAAACGCAGTAAGTTATACCACTGTATACCGAAAAATTTGAAGTCCGCTATAGGCGTATTTTTGTTTCAGTATCTGCATCGTTTTGCTGCCTATTTTCAACAAGGTGACATGGAAAGCAATGGAAAGTATGTGACTCGTAGTGGAAGTCGTGTCAATTATACTACGGGTCCCATTGTGTGGGGTGAACCGGGTACAAATGGTCAGCATGCTTTCTATCAACTGATTCATCAAGGTGCAGCATTTAGGTTTTAATTAACCTAGATGGTTTGCTTGAATACTCCAGCTATAATAATTCTGACTTGTCTTGGCACGAGTTGAAATTTAATCTGTATCTTAAAAACCGATATCATAAGGGGGGATATGGACAAAATCAGCTAGAAATTTAGTCGGACAATGTCAAAACGTATTAAATTAATTAATATTATTGTCTATTAGTGTCCTAAATTAATGACCATGTTTAATTTTTTTACAAGGATCGTTGAATATTGTCTGATCTGAGTGTCCCAGTCGTCAGTGATCTGCAATTATTTGCGATTGGGGAATATCAGTGCTGTTGTCCCATACTGATAATTCTAGGTTCAAATCATGTACCAATTTCACAATTTGTTGTTTTAAGTCAGTGTCGTGATTTTGAAATTTGCAGTTTTATTTTAGGCACTCGGTTGATTCCTTGCGATTTCCTTATCCCATGGAAATCCTTAAATCCCATTAAAAACAATTTGCATCATGAAGTACGTAATCTTTATTATTTGTCACTAGCCAGCATATTACAAATACATAAAGACTAGAGTATATTGTAAAAGGTAGATATTATAGTAAGTAGTACATGAAATCAGATGTTTTAACGTTATGTTTGGCTACTGCCGTCACTACTTGTGCCTCGTTTAGCTTATTTCAATTTCACCAACAATGAAGCATTACTGTTGTTCGTTTCTGTCTTGTTTATTGTAGATCTTAATTGCCAACTTTTTGGCCCAAACCGAAGCACTAATGAGAGGCAAAACGAAAGAAGAAGCAGAGAAAGAACTGAAGGCTTCTGGCATGCCTGATGATAAAGTAGCCTCCATTCTGCCGCATAAGGTTGGTACCACAAGTGCCTGATGAGGGGACTAGACATCTGGGTTTACTTTAGACGAAAAAAAGTGGGAGGGGGAGCCCCCCCCCACTAGTGGGGGGGGGAGGTCGAAAAGTGGGGGGAAATAAAATGGGCAAAAAATGCCAAAAATACCGTATAAAAAGCCTGTTTTCTACATATACTGCTATAACTAAGCTTAAAAGTGCTCAAACATTGTGTTTTAGCACCAAAAACGACGATTTTTGACCAAAAAATTCCGGCGAAGCCGGAAAATTTTTGAAAATTTTGACCAAAAATCCTAAAAATTTGGCATTTTCTGGGCACCCTATAGTGAGTGGGGGGGGAAGCCCAAAAAAGTGGGGGGGGAACGAGTGGGGGGGAGGTGCTCGAGTGGGGGGGGGGAACCCAAAACGTGGGGGGGGGCGCCCCCCCGCCCCCCCCCCAGTAAAATAAACCCAGGACATGTGTTTGATCTCGCTTGTTTTCATGAAATTTTTTCTGGCTGGTTGATACTAGGAAAACATAATATAAGCTCCTGCAAAAGAATCCATAGTTGATTATACACAACATTATATGCATTAATATAATGTGAAAGTGTGACAGCTAGCAAGATGTCTGTTATCATCTGCAGATGCTCGCTCTGCACGCTAAAGAAGACTATTCCCCCACAAATATGAACCTACTGACCGCGTACGCAAATCTGTACCCACGTTCCTGTGCACTCGCTCGCCGTACGGTTTCATCCTAAAGCTCGAAACAGAGGGCAGCGTTCGCCGAGCATTAGTACTGAAGGATAGCAGGTGAATTTGGTTGACATGAAGAGACACATTTGTGTGGACTAGAGTATCAGCCGTTAGGGTGCAGAGAATGTACCTGCAGCCTGTCAGCAGTCATCACTCTTAAATAACTTTGGTATTAGTGAAGAAGCTAGTGATAAATGCTTTTGATATAATGTCTACGCTCTATGGGTCATTTTAAAGCGTCATCTTTGGTGATAACTTAAGCTTACTGTCATACTTGCATTGGGCAGGACGCTTTGCCCCCCTCGTTTCCCTTCAGGCAAAATCCCCAACATTTGTTTGTCGTCTACAATTTGTGAAGCATGTATTGTAGTTTAGGTGTTTGAAGGTAATCGTCCAACGAACAGCATTGTTCTTCCTGTGGTAACTCCGTTCACTCTTGGTACTTTAATTGCCCTCTACGAACACAAGATATTTGTGCAAGGAATTATTTGGGATATCAATTCCTATGATCAGTGGGGGTAGGTGGCTTGAATTCCTCAGACTTTACGACTACTTAAACTGCCTCACTAGTACATCACTTGACTGTAAAAGAGCAGCACTTTTCGGAGTAATTGTCACTTGCCTCCACAGTGAGACTAAAATAAGGATTCCTTGTTGCTGAATGACTGTGGCAGCAGTTGCGGCAGAAATAACGTCGTGGCCAGTTTCTCTTTATTGCATTGTGTACTGGTGCTCTGACGCAAATGTACCCCGTTTGTTCAGGAGGTATATACCAGTCAAATGTTTCAGTTAAAGTTTAAGAAAAACCGAAAAACGCCCTACTCAAGTTTGTTGTTTGTGCATGTTTTTAGCGTTGAACTTGGGAAGCAGTTGGCCAAAGTAATTCAGCCGGAACTGAAATCTTCAGATCCTGTAACCAGTCATGATAGTTCTACTAATGGTCTTCTCAACTACATCAGACATCATCTCGCCCTGAAATAAGTAGGGAAGTGGCGGATGTTTGACAAAGAATTCGGTGGATTCTGTTTAGCTAAATTTAGGTTTTAAGTTATGTATTTATGCTTTTCATGAAAGAGTTTTCCCAGTGACTTTCTTTCTATGTAGTTTTTAGTTTCATGTGTAGTTAGTTTGCTGGTGCTGTGATCGTTTGTTTATAGATGTATAGTAACAATAAATCCGGTCTTTTCTAGTTGGATAAGCAGACTGCATAATGTAGGATGTCGAGGGAGGATAACAACAATTGAATTATTGTGGAGTTGGAGTATTTATTACGTGCCACGATAATATGTACCCGCAAGCTAGCTTCATATGCGGGTTTGTCATATTCTGGAATCTAGTTGCTTTGCAATTGTATATAGGTGCAGTTATGTTGAGATAAAGCAATGATGTCGATCAAAACTGACTGAGTTTTCACAATGTCTTTTTTCCTCACAACAGTAACAATTTGTGTTCTTGTTACGAGTTGTTTTAACTTTTGGACAAAGCCTTAGTTCGAAACAGGCGAGAGGTAATGAGTGTTATGTTGGTTGTTCATGATTTGTTTGGATTTTGAGATAGACCTCTTGTTCCAACCGTGGCCGCACCAAAAGTTAAATAATAACGGCAGACCAAAAACTGATTAGCCGTTAGTTTTGTAGTCAGAACTTAAACATTGGAAAAGGCCCAAGCATACATGCCCCCTCACCCAGCTGCACAAAGTTTTCTTGGGTGAGTTGGGTGAGTTGACAAAAGCAAAGTATGACTAGAGCGTATATATACAGGTTTGATCACATGCTATAGTATGTGCTAAGTATAAAGAACAGAACAGAACAAGAAGTATAAGCCGAAACTATTAATTAATTTTTGTAACAAACACTTTGACATGGTGGACCCGCAACGCATATTTAGTTCCAATAACGTAAAATCTAAGTGGCCGTCTAATGAACTTAAATATGCACAACCAATGTTACTATACAAATATGACCAACCTTTTTCACTTAGCTGTTTTAATTACAAATAAATCCTACCGGCATCAACGGGTTGTCGCAGCCATTTTCCTCTTATCTAAAGGGCGAAAACTCAGTTTTGGTACATTTTCAGGCTTTGGTGCTATTGCAATTTTTTTCCTACTCGCTAAGAGCTTTCGAATGAGTACCATAGAGTCTACTTTTGTGACAATTCTTAGAAATTCGGTTTTTCCGGGAATTCCCGGATTTTCGGTTTTTCGGCCATAACTTTCGCTGGACGCATTTCCGGAAAATGTCGCAAGAAGAAAAGTTGTTAAGCTCGACGAGCTCTTTCATTTGAGTACCATGTCGACCACTTTCGGAGAAGTTTTCCAAAATCCGGAATTTTCCGGGTCCAATATCTCGAAATCCGTAAACTTTCCGGAAATTTCGATTCCAGTTTCGAAATCAGCGTGGTCGAATTACCCTATGACCAACTTTTGAGCAAAATCGGAGACAAAAAATTTTTAAGTCCAAAATCCGGGTTTTCGTGAATTCCCGGATTTTCAGTTTTTCGGCTATAACTTTCGCTAGACGCATTTCCGGAAAATGTCGCAAGGAGGAAAGTTGTCCAGCTCGACGAGCTCTTTCATTTGAGCTCCATATCGACCACTTTTGGGGAAAATTTTCAAATTCCGATATTTTCCGGGGCGAATATCTCGAAATCCGTAAATTTTCCGGAAAATTCGTTTTCGGTTTCGAAATCAGCGCGGTCGAATTACCCTATGACCAACTTTTGAGCGAAATCGGAGACAAAAAATTTTTACGTTTCCCTTGGTCCCCCCTTACCATTTTTAAAAATTCCGGGAGCCGCCATTCCCGGAATCCCGGAGATATCGGGATGCCCTTACAAACGGGAGCACTTCAGGTCACCCTACAACTATGGTGAGAATTTCAGCCCGATCGGTCCAGCCAATCTCGAGAAAAAGGGGGGGACACAAATGTTGACCGGAATAATAAATAAATAAAGAAACTTAGCCATATCAAAGGGTTGTCTTTTTTTTAAAAAAATGCGACAACCCAACAAGTATGTCATAGTATAAGGACTACAAACCAAGGAACACTGAATTTTAACGGCAACTGTAACTGCCATAATAGTCCCTACATGGACCGGCATCATAAACATGTTATAACCGGAAATTTAAACATTGTTGAAGACGTGTCTCTTGGGGCCTTTTCGCGAATGGGTTAAACGAGTTAAAATTAACTCGATCCTTTTCGCGAATGGGTTAAAAGAGTTAAATTTAACTCGCCGAGTTAAGCAGAGTTAAAATTTTTAACCCTTCGGTCATTCGCGAAAAGAGTTAAAAATTAACTCTTTTAACTCTACTCTTTTCGTGAATGACACGTAGAGTTAAAAAGCTGCAGAGTTAAATTTAACTCTACCCTTTTCATGAATGGGTTAAATTTAACTCTTTTAACTCGCTCACGATATTTTACATTGAATTTTAACCCGCGTCTCAGCACGCGGGTTAAACGAGTTAAAAATCTTCTATGCTTAGCATCGTCATTGCCATACTTTTCGTGCGTTATAAAGCTTCAAATATGAGAAGATAATCCAACCAATGAAAGCGCAACACGTAATTTCATTGGATGGCTCATAATACTTCAAGATTAGTCAAGTTTTTGCCAATATTCTGCCGAATTATTTACACTAAAGCAACGAAATAGGCTACTTAATAAAATAATAGAGGGAACAACTAATGTTTTAAACATGCTGCATTATTAGAAATAATAATTAAATTTTGTTAATTCAACTAAAAATATTATAATTATAAATAAGTAATATACTCTAAAATAAATTGAATTGAATTGAATTTCTTAAATTATAAATAAAACTAAACTAAATTGAATTTCTTGGCGCTATAAATTTATTCTAGTTTATATTTGAAAAGTAATGTGAAATAGTTGTATCGCTAGTTTGATTTTATAGTTTCTGGAGTCTTGCTGGCTCATTTGTGAAAGTGATAGTAAAATCATTTGTTGTTAAATATTCTTTCTTAGGCAGACTTGGGGCATTTTCTAGCGGCATCACACACCACACAGTTACCTAGTGATCTAGTCTTATCCTAAATTATAGATAGTCAACTCGTTTTATTCGAGAATCAGTGCAGTTTACTAACAGACGTAGACTCGAACTTCACACTGGCAATAGAAACAACGAAAACCTGGACCAAAATACTGTCTTCAGATTCGTTTTCAACGAACTCTGAAAATTCCTGTACATATATACAACTTTTCATGAGAATCGTAAAAAATCTTTAGTTGGTTCCTCTTGAACTGTAGTTTTACCCATGTTGTTAATCCATTGAAAGCTTAAACTTTAAAATTTTGCTGCAGATTTGTCAACAATTTCTTGAAATGCTTTCATGCTAAATTTCAGCAAAATCGGTTAAAAACTGCAAGTTAGACAGAGGGATTCGCCCGGGTCACCCTAACACCGGATGACGCTAAATTGAAGATGTAATAAATATCTATCAATGAAATGAGTAAATATCTTCTTTTGCTGTCTTATTTTATTTAAAATTTTCCAAAGGTTGGGAAGTTTTTCTGAAATTCTCAAATGGTGAAAAGTTGGGCATTACGAAAGGCAAAATTAACTATTTTAACTCTTTTCACGTATGCAGAGAGTTAATTTTAACTCTCCCAGTTTAAACTCTTTTAACTCTTTTCGCGAATGCAAAGAGTTAATTTTAACTCTGCAAGTTTTAACTCTTTTAACTCTTTGATTTTTAACCCTGCAGAGTTAAAAGAGTTAAAAGCAGGCAGAGTTAAATTTAACTCTGTGCATTCATGAAAAGGGTTAAAAGAGTTAATTTTAACTCTACTCTACTCTACTCTACTCTACCCATTCGCGAAAAGGCCCTTAGAAATGTATTAGCAAGGGGCACTAAATACCGGCTTCCTAAACCTATTAACAAAGAACAATGTAGTAAGGAATTAGAACAAGCATTAAATAAATATATAACAAAAGTCTGCAGGCAGAACAGATGGACAAGCTATCACTAGATACCTGGAAAACGGCTATTTTAAAAGAATTTAATAACTACAGTCCAAGATACTACGATGTAGAACGAACACCTGACGTGCAACATCTTCTAAGAGAAGTTGATAAGTTAAAGTCTGAATATGTCATAACTGTGGTCGACAAAGCGTCACAAAACTATTCCTTTATGTGTAAAAAGTTCTACATGGAACGACTCCTTCAGGAAGTAACGCAATCTAATACATCCACATATGTCTTGCAAAATGTATCCATAGCGGAACAATGCCGCAAACTATTAAAAGAAAGCTCGGAAATGGGAATTAACGTGCCGGACACACACAAACAACTACCTTACATACAAATGATTCCGAAATTTCACAAAAGCCCAACAGGGTTTAGATTCATAATAGCCAGCAAAAATTGTATTACCAAGCCAGCATCAGAAACTTTATGCTGGGCTTTAAAGAAAGTGCAACAAAGAATTCAAGCTTACTGTCGAACAATAGAAAGAAATAAACCAAACGTTAAATTATACTGGGGTATCAACAACTCCAAAGACGTAATAGACGCTATGGACTTGTTGACACGTAAAAATAAAGCGAAATCAATCTACACATACGATTTCGGACAGCTGTACACTTCGATAGAGCATGGGGACATAACAGATACTATTAATAAGCTACTGGACCTAGCCTTTAGAAGAGATACACATTTTATGTACTGCAATAGGAGGCTAGCATACTGGTGTAGCGCTAACAACCCTATGGCTAAAAGCCAATACCAAATACAAAATCTGCTAAGATGGGTTGTAGGTTCAACATATTTTGTAGTAGGAAATTCGGTGATAAAACAAAACATAGGAGTACCAATGGGTACTAACGCGGCACCTTTTATAGCGAACTTACTCCTTACAGGATACGAGATGGAGTTTGTTAAAAAGCAATTATCCCTTAATAATACGGAAGTATATGAAAACTTACAATTTATGTTTAGGTACATAGATGACATTACATCTGTAAACGATAAAAGAATATTCGATAACAACCGTAACAGGATTTATCCCAGATGTCTCACACTAAACGCGGTAAACACAAACCCTATGGAAGCTGAGGTCCTAGATATATCTACAAGAATAATAAACTCGAAATTTCAATACAAAGTTTTCGATAAACGAGATGATTTCGATTTCGAAGTAACTTCTATGCCAGATATTAGAGGAAACATTTCTAACTCCTGTGGATATTTTGTCGCTAAAAATGAGCTTCAACGATTTGTAATACGTTGTAGCAAATTGGAAGACCTTGTGGAGAAAATTACAAATTTTGTCACATATCTATCTAATAAAGGGTATAGTAAAAGGAAACTAAGGAACATTGTGGATAACTTCACAAAAACTAATGAATTCAAAAAGAAGTTTTCAAATAAGGATTTTCTAAAAAGAATTTTCATTTGAAAAATTCATAAAATTTCCTATTATATATATAGATTCTTTTAATTACTATTAGTTATTTGAGCTATTTGGTTTTAGGTGTGCTTCATATTGGGCCATGCAGACCACCGTCGTGCCCCTCGCAGTTCCGGAACTGTGGGCGACGGCATGGGGAGAGGACGCGAGGGGCATACATCCCTTGTATTAGAAAACTTTATTCGTTCACTTTCGAGCACCTCTACCCGGTCTGCATTGCACCGTATCTGTTTACTCAACTAACACACAATACATATATTCTGTAGCGGGGCCCCTACACTGTTCTAATATACTAATAACAGTTAACAGTATCGGTGCCAGCCCTTATGAAAGTTTACGTTATTCAGTCACTGGCACAAAGCTCCTTATATCACCTTTTCATTTCACTTATTCACTTTAAAACCTATCAACACCCCCTCCATATACCATCACACTTCCATTTTTCAAATATACCAACTTAAAAACACCTACCCTCCTCCCCCCCCGCCCCCCCCAATCCATTATATACTATACATTGTCTCCACTACCTTCTATGATCTGTATGTTATTTGCAACAATGGTTTATATAATATTTGTATTTCAGATCAGTTACAATATGTTGCTTTTTGCCAAGTGGTTCTGGATTTTTATCCTGCTCTTGTTCAGACCGGTGCATTCTGCAAAAGGAACTGGAGCTCAAGGAGGTAAACACCCTATATATAAAGATTTGATCGTACACTACATATCTGTTTACAAATCGACCAGCCCAGTCCAGACGCGTTCAGGGACTGCGACGCGTCCAATGTTGGCGCAAGCATCAGCATCATTGCTCCCGAGAAAAGGAAGTACCGGTACCACTCTATGCCCAAACGAAGGAATGGTCCTATCTTGTAGACTAGACCTCAAGAAACTTGTCTAGGTAAGAAAATCTTAACGCATCTAAATGCCATCACTTACTGGGTATCCGGCGGGCCGGTTTAATTTTCTCCTCTCATTAAAAATGTGCTGTTTACTCCTGTAACTTTTGAAAAAGAACCGCAGCTTGCCAGCCAAGAAGTTTCACTTTTTGCTCACCTAAGCTGAAAAAGTGAAACTTTTTGCACAAGATCCACAGCATACCAACTAGAGGATCAGATCGCAAGAAGTTGCACTTTTTGCTCACCCAACTCACCCAAGCTGAAAAAGTGAAATTTTTGCACAAGGCCCACAGCTTGCCAACTAGAGGATCAGATCACTAGAAGTTACAATTTTTGCTCACCCAACTCACCCAGCTCACCCAAGCTGAAAAAGTGAAAATTGAAACATTGAAACCTCTCTATGACGGCACGAAACGATCAGGACTGGACACAAACTGTAACTTTTTAGGGGGAAATTCTGTACTTGGGAGTAGGAAAATGAAAAAGGCTTGATTTTTTCTAGTGACAAAAATCTCGAAACTGGGACAAGATGACAGACAACCATGATTTGGTCATTTGGGCCGGTGTCGTATAACATTTCCTCCCGTGATATTTGCCCCCCCCCCCTATAGGAATTAGGATATAATATTCCCCCACGTGATATTTTCCCCCCTTTCAACTATAATATTTTCCCTTCTCTAAATGAAACCCAACCAAATGATGCAGCAAATCTAACAGGGTCAAAACACCAACTCTGTTGAAATGTTGGTAAGTTGCAAGTAAATGCTGAAAACAATGTTACAATAGTTATTATTTAATTGTTTAATTAATATTAATTTGCATGCTAAAAAGAAAATATTTTTGCACCTGTTTTAACACTGTTTAAAAAGTGTAAAAACTGGTAATTTTTTATTATTTGTTAGTAATTGTTTTGTAAATAAATTAATTGGTGATTATTCGGTATGTGCACACTTTGCAGAGTTTTGACTTTTCCAAAATGTATCTACTTCGGTATGTGCACACCTTACAAAATAAGAATTCCTGCAAAATGTATCTACTTCGGTATGTGCACACCTTACAAAATAAGAATTCCTGCAAAATGCATCTACTTCGGTATGTGCACACCTTACAAAATAAGAATTCCTGCAAAATGTATCTACTTCGGTATGTGCACACCTTACAAAATAAGAATTCCTGCAAAATGCATCTACTTCGGTATGTGCACACCTTACAAAATAAGAATTCCTGCAAAATGCATCTACTTCGGTATGTGCACACCTTACAAAATAAGAATTCCTGCAAAATGTATCTACTTCGGTATGCGCACACCTTACAAAATAAACATTGCCGACTATGGTACGGGAACTATATTTAACAATTTACTTTTTATTTCGGTGACAAATGTTTGCAACATATACTAAGGATGATCTTGCAACTATAATTAGGTTTATGACGCAAACTTGAATCATTCGACCAGTTTTTATGCTAAACAAAATTCAGGATTTCTACAAAACTAAAGCTCAATTTGTTCAGAATTTATTTCTAACATATATACAGGAATGGGCGCCGAAAAAAAACGGTTTTTCCGTATCTTCCGCACCCTTCGGAAAAATTATTAGCGAGTATTTTCAAGAAGTTTAAAACTTTTCGAATAAAAATTGAATTCTTTAAGGTGGTAGTACCACTACCGGGGTGAACTTTGAACAGATACTGTGAACTAAAAACTTAATCAATCTCTTTGAAATTTGGCATAATTGTTCTTTATTATGTTTTGCATCAGATGAGCTGATCTACGACGCTGCGGGGACTGGCTTGCTGTCTACGCAATAGGAAATGTATTAAAAGCTTTAAACTTAAATATCTCCTTCAATCCTTTATGAAATCATTAGACATTTTCAGCATATAGTTAGTTTACATATACGCTCAGGCCGTTTTTTTAGTTTTTCGTAAAAGTGAGTTTTCCGTTTTTTAGCGTGTTTTGAAAATTTGTAAAATTTATATTTTGCTTAATATTGCGTTTTTCCAAAAACCAAGAAAACGGCCTGAGCGTATGCTGATGCAAAACATATTTGCAAAATTTGGTCCGTTTTGGCTGAAGGAGTGACGAGAAAATAAAAAACAAAAATTCTGTTATTTTTCATTGTTTGCTTTGGTTTTCGAAATTTCCAATGCTTTCAAGCGGCTGCAAAGTGCTTTCTATTAAATAATGCACATAAATAACGCAAAAGGAACCGTTGAAACCCAATAGATTTAATTTTCGGATATACTGTTTTTATCTTACATTATGTGTGCAAACGGTCAACGTAATTCAGCTATGTCAGCTACATATCAGCTATTCAGCTTCAACCGCTTGTAACTTTTGATAGAAACCACATACAGAAGTGATATGCACATCATTTTAAAGCTCTTTTTATGCTCTTTCACATGGCAGATTCAAATTTAGGATACAAGCTTAAATAAAATTTTGATTATTTGCGCATGCGCTAAGCCAAGATGGTAGCTAGCAAATTATGCACTCTCAGACACCAAAATTTTATGCAAAGATAGCCTGCCAACCAAACGTGTTTCACCACTAGTTTGGTCATGTTTGCTTCATTTATGCCATGATTAGGTCGAAAATCCCGCTAGTGGTACTACCACCTTAAAACAGTCTAGATTAACGTGATTATAACCTTAAAAAGTTTAACAGCGTAAATTCTTTGGAATTTTCAACTTATTGGAAAAATTCGAAAGTAGTTGTTCCGAAGGATGCGAAAGATACGGTAAAACCATTTTTCCGGTGCCGATTTCTGCTTGCTAGAATTAAATTAACAAACAAATTATTTTTGTAGGAATCATGGAATTGCATTCAGTATTAAAACTGATCGAATGGTTCAAGTTTGCGCCATAAACCAAGTCATGAAACCAGAAAGGTTTTTGCCCCCTGATGCTCCGTGTTACCATAATTATAGTTGAAAGATCATCCATAATATGTTTTACAAACATTTTATCCCCGAAATAAGAAGTACCTAAATAGTTAAATATAGTTCATTTACCATAGCCGGCAATGTTTATTTCGTAAGGTGTGCACATGCCGAAGTAGAAGCATTTTGCAGAAACTCTTATTTTGTAAGGTGTGTACATACCGACGAAGTAGATGCATTTTACAGTAAGCCCTTATTTTGTAAGTGTGCACATACCGAATAATCACCAGTTAATTTTGCAACTGTTAATGACTGTAAATATGCTTTTAAAATTTTTGCTTGTCTTATAATTTGAAATTTAATTTGGAACTTAGAATTTGGAACTCTAATTTTTACAGTTGTAAAATTGTAAAATTTCGGATCTTTAACAGGCTTTTTACCGTTTTTACAAAAGTTTTGTAAAATCAGCGACGCTTTGTTAATATTTTAATGCATTTTTACAGCACTGTTTTTTCACACTTGTCACCGCTAAATATTCATTAAATTTCCCTCACCGCATTATGAACAACTGTTGTTTTTAGTAAGGCAGTTCCGTGAAACGTATGATTTTTTCAAGATCGAATGTGTTTATCGAATCATCCTTCCAGCCAAAAAATCTTAAAATATAGCTTTCTATTTGATCCGAATCATGATGAAATTCTGTTTTTAGTTCATTTTTCTAGTTGTTTTCAAACACTGTTCATCACATCACAGGATGATCCTCAAAAATTTGAATTTACTTGGAGAAAATTTTAGTGTATATTAACGATAACTGTATGGATAACTGCATAGCGGATGGAGCTCTACAACGAAGAGAAGATGCGGCCAGCATGAGACTACTAATCCAGCAGATTACAGTCGCGCCTGCTGGTCAAGCTGCCAACTCACGGTGCCAGTGGTTCAGAAGCTCCGATAACAGGTAGTGGTCATACTGCGAATAACTGCAAACAACAGAAAACATGCCATCACTGCAAGCAAAGCAACAACGCACACAACTCTGCTTTCTGTAGCAACAAAGAAAATTCTAGTACTCAAGCTCACACTTCTAACAGTCAGATTGCTGATCAGCATAACACATCCAATTCCGATACACCCTCCGAGGAACCCACTATCACATAACAAGTCCACTTAGCTGGTTCTAGGGAAAAAGATGGCATAATAATGTCATCTTTCCCCTGCTTAGCTACGAATCCTATCAACAATATAACCATTCAACTTAAAATTATCCTAGATTCCGATTCTATTCCTGTTTTTGCTGAACCCACGACGAAGAGACAAGTTCTGCGGTACCTAGTCAAACTATTTGACCGCATGGGGTATTTTAGTCCCATAACTCTCAAGGGGAGGATCCTGTTGCAGAAGTTGTGTTAAGAGAAAGTTGGATGGGACAAAGACTTGCAGAGCCCCTACAAGGACGAGTGGCAGGATATCTCCACATCAATTGCGACAGCCTCCACAGTTCAGCTTGTTCGCCACATCCCACTGCGTTCTGATGATCCTTTCCAACTTGTATGCTTTGCAGATGCTAGTCCGCCTGCATATGCCACCGTGGTCTATATCCGAACCAGCTCAGGATTTAATTGGCAAATGGGTCCTTATCAAGACGTGCCATCAAAGAATTGGTTCCACTGGAAATGGAGGATGCTATGTGGCAAGTGACTTTAATGACCAGAGTATCGGTGACGCCGGGGCGGAGGATGTCAAGAAATAAAGA
>JASAND010006170.1:0-14293 GCA_030248195.1 Trissonchulus latispiculum | reverse complement strand
AGAGTATAACCATTTTGCTCAAGAATATTATCTTCATCTTCCTTGATGTCGGTCTTAATGAGTCGAACATTTCCTTTGACTTGTAGCAAATGAATCGACCATTTTGCTCGTTCTGTTATATACACTTTTGATATGGTTACTTACTAAATAGTTAAAGTTAGTGTGTTTAATTTCTATTTTAGCTCGCCCAACACTGTAGAGAAAAGATTAGTGAAAAAGCATCGCCACTTCGACTCTGTGGAACTGGTAAGCTTTACATCTGCATTTGTAAGCACTTACAAAGTGTAAATTAAACCGCATTCAGGTGGACAGGACACGACTGTAATTTTACCTTAGGTGACTTGCTCCACTGCTTTTAGCTTTATAACCCCCCGAACAGTTCATTTATTAAGCCTGGATGCTTGGATTCTGTTTTCCGAATGACAAAACGACCTGATGATTCCACTTGTAATATGGCTCAGTGTAATCGGACCATGCTACAACCACCTGCGTACAATTGAATTGTACGCTACACATTGTCAGCGTGCAGTACAACTGTACTACACGGTACGCCTTCGCTGCTCTCCTGTCGGAACTGACTGCAATGACCAAGAATTTCTTCCCCTTATATACTTTCTGCCGAAAGAAATATGCAAATTAGGTTGAACACTATATAAACGACTGAATTTTGAAGCCAAATGTCAGTCTTTATAGACGTGACATATAGAAGACGAAATGTCTTCCAGTTTTTTGAGCCATATTACAAGCCAGTTGTAGCACTGCTTGCTGTGCTCACAGAAATTTGGGCCCATGTCAAGATAAAAGTTAGAACCCCCAGAACCCCCATCAGAAAAAAAGGAGGCTCTCAAATTTTTTTCATGCGTTTGCATCCAGGACTTTGATTTGTACGTGACTACGTTGCGGATCCTTTCCTTCAGCAGGTCTTCAGCAGACATGATATGTTTATAATATGTATATATATGTATCTCAATTATCAAATTTGTAGCATATAACCGGGGTGTACTTGGGGGGGGTAGTGTTTGAGGCCGGCCGGGGTTTCACCGGCCGGCTGCCGGCCGGCCGCCGGCCGAACGATCGCCCGCCGGTCCGGCCGCACCCAACGGCCGGCCGGCCGGGGAGCCGGCCGGCCGGCCGGCGGCCGGTGAGCCCGTAAGCCGGCCGGCGGCCGGCCAGCCGGCCGGCTACCGGCCTAGAGCAGTTTGCAGTGCAGTTATTATAACTGCTAAGATATTTATTTTCGGATATTATCTTAGAAAAATAGCACAGCATAGCATAAAAAATTAGCAAAACTAGATTTGGAGTCCATTTTAAGCTTAGTTGATCTATTTTGTAAATTTCTGATTGGTGATTTGTATCCCAGCCGGCGGCCGGCCGGCCGTTAGCCGGCCGGCCTCACCGGCCGCCGGCCAGCGGGCCGGCCCGTAGCCCGCCGCCCGCCGGCCGGCCGGCCGGCCGGCGGCCGGCCGGCGAGCAAAAGTCGTCGGCCGGCGGCCGGCCGCCGGCCGGCCGAAGCCGGCCGGCCTCAAACACTAGGGGGGGGGGGTCCTCCTGGCTTTTCTCATAAACTTAGACTGAAAATTCTGTGATGTGATGAAACATCCAATATCCACAAAATGGGTATCAATCGAAAGCTGACGACAAGAACAACAAGTTGGTCCTAAGCCCAGACAACGCGCACACTTTTCGGTACACCCGGACTCCAGAACCCTCAGAACTTCCAGCAATCACTTAAAACTAGGCAGTAGAGGATCAAATCTCCTGAAAAAAATTTCAGAACCCCCAGAACCCCCAGAACCCCCATCAAAAAATGAAACTAAGCATAGTTATAGATCAAATCTCTACAAAAAATTAAGAACCCCCAGAACCCCACCCCAAGAACCCCCATGAAAATAAAAGCTTCAAGAAAATCAAGTGGAAGATCAGAACGCATCAAAAAGTGACTTTTATCTTGACATGGGCCGAAATTTGTAAGCTCACTTGCAGGCGAAGCCCTCATGAAGGGCACTCGTGCGCTTCGCGCATTCGTGCCCTTCACTCGGAGCTTCGCCTGCTAGTGTGCATACAAATCGCTGAGAGCACTCCTGGCAGTGCTACAACTTACACTTACAACAACACTAATCTACTTGCAAATAATGATCATGGAAACAGAAACATACTGATACTGTAGACTGTACAGTAGAAACTAAAAGGTAAAACCCGTAGTTACCTTTGAAACACTCGCTCACTCAGCACATTACATGCCAAATTTTCGAATTGATCCTCACTAATATAAACAGAGTCAATTCTGCTCTAGGCTAGCGATTAGGTAAGTAAAGATCAAACTTTTCCATCCTCTTTTTCACTGCTGGTCATAGTACCTAGTGCCTACCTATTACTTGCATTTAGTTTATCATTAATATCAGTTTGATCGCACGATCATGTAACGAATCCATGGTAATAGTGTCAGGCTTCAGCCTTTTCAATTCATCAACGTTTGCTAAAGTTTCAATTTAGTTCTGCTCTTTTGCTTCTGACTTTAATTAATTAATTCACATTATGTGGAAACGTTCTTTCGTTCTTTTTCTCATTCCAATAATTTCATTATTGCTTTGAATTTTTCGGATGCGTTTAATTCAATTTTCAACAGAATTTTCATCTCTGAATAATGCAGAAGCCAAAGCCCGTACTAAAGTCCGATAGGGTCACCAATAATGAAGAGTGGCGCGCTATGATAATGAACCAAAATATTTACTTCTGAAATTAGATTAAAGAAACAATGTTTCCTAGATTGTGGTGGTTTATTTACTAGAGGAATTAATCCAGTTCCTTCCGTGGACAGGTCAGGTCTGCTATCAGGCCAATATCTTTCATACATCCTTTTCACAAAGTGCAACAAACAGTTTTTGATGCCGAGCAATGACAAAAGGTTTCTCCTGTTCATTGATTAATAGTGGGGACCTTTTTCTTTGTGTGCAATACAGCAAACAAATACTCTACTGTAGGATACGTATTAAAATATGTATATATTATGTTAAATATTATACCAAGGACGACTGCAGGCGAACAACTTCATCCGCTTAAAAGACCATAACAATCATGAAGATTTGGACAATAGGATACTGTTACGATCAAAGTGTCAATTTCGACTTGTTTAGAAGCCTGTTGAATTCGCAAAACGACAGGCCAGTTCTTACCAAGGCTGCCACTTGCTTTCCTTCTCAACCTGGCAGATTCAACCCAGAGTTGGAAGTAGCCATCGGGTAGCCGCAGACCGGTCTGGGTTGGTCTGGACTTTTAACCGCCCGAAAATGCCCGGTCTGGAAAATCTGACCATATATATATATATATATATATATATATATATATATATATATATATATATCGTGCCAGAGCAGATCGGGGTTAGAATTAGAAATTTGTGCTTCAGTTCTTGCCAGAATATGGCAACTAAGTGCGGCTGCGTTTTGTGGGACTACATAGACAGGGTTTTTTTGCGTCCAGATGTGCGAGGACGCAAAGTTTCTTATCTGGACGCAATGAAATTTTAACGGGCGGCAAGCTAGACACAACATTATTTCGGGAAAAAATTAACTTTACTAAGAGTAAAAACTTTAAATGTTTCATGTACCAATTTTTCTGTTTTTTCAATAAATTTCTTCGGGTCCTGGGGGCTCCGCCCCCACACCCCCGATGTTTCCCACTTTGTCATTAAATGTCAAGGTGCAAAGTCATGCCTCAATGTTACTCAATGTTATTTGTTGAGTTGTTGTCTGCCTGCATCCATATCAGATCTTTTTGAACTAGTAAACTTCAATAAACACATAGATCTTACCAGGTGCATAATCGTGAACATTTATATTGTTTTCATTCAACAGGTCAGGCAGGATCAAGATTAGTAGTAAAATAAAGCCCCGAAATTAACAAATTTGTAACTGTAGCAGGAGCAGAATATGCAAATTATTTTGTTACTTCTAAAAAACGTTTTTCGCAAAAAATACACAAATGGCAATTTGAAATAATGCAAGACTACCATTTTTCTAAAATTTTCATATACAAAAGGCCTATGTACAATTAACGATGAATGTATCGTAACTAGCGTTAATAGTATTTACAAATGCTTCACTGTTTTGCCTTTGAATAATGCAGCACGAAGCATACACGCTTCTTTGTTTATTGATACTGACTTATATTAGACAAGTAGCTATTCGAGCAAATAGGAGATGAGATGTTATCCTGCACTTGGTGTGAGCTGAGCTACTAACTTGTTGTGCTGCATTAAATGGAATATGTCTCATTATGTGTCCGCAATCTCCGAATCTAACAGGTTATGGGCCCAGCCCACGTATCTTCTGCATAATTTTTTGCGCAAATGAAATCTGATGGATGTCAGCCCATGTCTCTTGTGGAAACAAAGCTTTACTCAGTGGAGAATAGACTTTGTGGTTGGTATATCTGCCCAATTATGGAATATGGCCCACAAAAGGCAGAGACATCTTTTGATTGACTATTTCGGGAGAAAGAGCTTAGCTCGTCAAAGTAATGTTCTATTTGTGGCTGACTTCTTTGAACAGATAAAGAATGATAGAATGAGAATAATGTACAGTGTCGCAATGGCATTCATGCGTTGCCTACAGCAACAAATTTTCCCGAAAGTTCGATATACGCTACTGTGCGCAGCTGACCACTGTTGGTGGTGTGGCATGGATTAAAAGAGATCCTGTGCGAGATTTTCTCGTTGATAAAGAGCTTCTGGAAATTGGTGGCATGAGTGCATGGCATTGGGGTAGAACATGCTTATGTGCAGGTTCCCATGTCATTGGATTTCATTGGTTTGCGACGAAGGTACATTTTGTGGTACGAGCTGATTCTCGAAATGTGTGAACGAAAGTATTTTGGAAAACGACCAAAGCAGAAAAATGCTTGCAACAGGGGGCTGGAGAGTTTAGTGCGGCACTATAACGAAAGAAAGTACAGCCAACAAGTTCGAAAGGGTTTCGTTCTTCAGTGGGAGCCGACCGACGTATGAAGCTCACTTTAAAAATGCAACGGAACTGAGCGCTTTATGAAAATTACCATCTGTTAAACTACAGCTAATTTAAATCGCATTATTTGCTCTACTAGCTAAGTGGGAGTATTAGACAAGTAGCTATTCGAGCAAATAGGAGATGAGATGTTATCCTGCACTTGGTGTGAGCTGAGCTACTAACTTGTTGTGCTGCATTAAATGGAATATGTCTCATTATGTGTCCGCAATCTCCGAATCTAACAACTTATTCAAAATTCAAAAATTTACAGACGCAATTAACACAAAAAATGCATTAGCTTTAGGAGCTTTAGTTAGAATAGATGTAACATTTGCCAAATTAGCCTTTTTAAACGTTTCCACAACGGATTTAATCCGTAATTTCAAAAAATCTCCAACTTCTGTGGGACTCCGCCCCCCAGAATCCAGATCCCCGATCCTCATTTGCAAAATTGTTACCAAGCTTCGGTAGTTCTCGGAGTTTTCGACACCGACTGTATGTTTTAATATTTACTACGTACCTTTCTTCTCAGTGATACTCCTAAATATTTCATAAATTTTTAATACGTTATTTAGTTTAACTAACGTTGAAATATCGGAATAATGTGTGGCAATAATATCGAAAATTACTCGAGGCATTCGTGAGATGCAACAGATGTCAAATAAAATCTTTTTAAACATTTCCACTACGGATGATTATGTAATTTCAAAAAATTCTTCAACTTCTGGGGCTCTGCCCCTAGACCCTCCGCCGTGGACATTCGTCGCATCCACAGATATTCTGTGGTAATCGCGTAGTCCTGTATTACAGTTAAGCAGTATCTACTTTCTAAGTAGTCTAAATACCATTTAAATACCAATACAGGAATGATCGAAAATTTCATAAATAAAACAATTTTTCGCACTAAAAACAAAAATTCTGCCTGGACGCAAAATTTCTTAACGGGACCCAAGTTAAGTTTAGCGGGACGCAAGGTTGACGCAAATGAGAAAACCAAAAAACCCTGTACATAGAATGTAACATTCCTTTGCGGTTTTAAAATGAATCCTACCAACATTATGTATGTGTTGAGGTGTGTCTACTGATTTCGTGCGATATCTGAATTGGCCTGGTCACAAAAGTTGAGACCGCGGACCAATCAGTTCAGTACGGATCGGTCAACTTAGAAATGCCAACTTCCAAAGTTGATTCGAACACTGCCAGTTCAGGTTTCCGCCAAATCGTTGGCATTGACCGCCGTTCGAGAACTATATATTCGATTATACCAGTTGATTGCATTAACCCGATTCTTTCACATGAAAATTGCTGATCTGTACGTTCTTCGTGGCGTCGTGTCATTACTAGAATTAGATGATTGGCCTTTTCTTGCCACGGCAGCTGTTAAATTTTGGGTCGCGACGTTTCGCCCATCTTTACCTATGGGCGTCTTCAGGCTAGTAGTCCTTAAGAGGGCTGTTGGGATAAGAGGCGGTCGGGGATTTGATCCGGGACCGTACGCGCCACTCCTGTGTAACATTACCACTATACTACCCAGGGGACAATTTTACTTGCTTGGAACTTATACTTATTGTATTCTCCCAGTTTCAATTGCACTTAGTGTGTACACTGTTACAATGTACTTGTACTGTGTACGCTGTTATTACACTAAGGCTGTGCATTAGACCTTCCTTTGATGTTGCCACCCGCGTTATGAGTCCAATTTCTGATAGCCAGATGTCACTTATATCAATGCTTGGTTGACTATAAGCCCGTATTCCCCGCTTTTTCATTTCTATCGTCTCTTTAATTTCTCTCTTTCTCAGGTTTTGTTCCTTTGCTAGCACTTTAACTTCTCCCCAGTTTGGTCCGTGGTCATTTGACCAGCAATGTTCTGCTATTCCACTTTTGTATACTTCACCTTTCTCACATGCTTTCTTGTGTTCTTTCAGTCTTTGACTTAGAGGTCTGCTTGTTTGGCCAATGTAGACTTTGTCACAGTCACAAGCAAGGCACCTCGTACACAAATTTCTGACCTCGAATCCGTTTGCTCTCTGCTTGGACAATCGAGATCTCAATGTGTCGTGACTGCTGAACACTAATTTTACACCATAAGAGCTGCATATTCTCTTCAGTTTGTCGGTGTCTCTACCTGCGCAAGGGACAACCGTTAGTTTCTCTGCTTTCTCCTCTGGCACTTGGCCTGGCTCTTCGAGTAGACATTGCATCCCTTATTACTTTAGCAGGATAGCCGTTTTGTTGGAATGCTTTCCTTAGGGTGCTCTCTTCTTTTTTTCTCAACTGTGGTTCTTGGCATACAGCTGTAGCTCTACTGTGGAGGCATCTTATTATTCCCCTTTTCACACACTTCGGATGGTTTGATTCGTAGTGTAGATATCTGTTTGTGTGTGTCTTTTTCCTATACACTTTGAGAGTGGCGTTGAGAGTGGGGGGGGGTGGGGGGGGGGGGGGGGGGGGGGGGGGGGGGGGGGGGGGGGGGGGGGGGGGTGGGGGGGGGGGGGGGGGGGGGGGGGGGGGGGGGGGGGGGGGGGGGGGGGGTGGGGGGGGTGGGGGGGGGGGGGGGGGGGGGGGGCGGCGGGGGGGGCGGGGGGGGGGGGGGCGGGGGGGGAGGGGGTGGGGGGGGGGGGGGGCGGTGGTGGGGGGGGGGGGGGGTGGGGGGGGGGGGGGGCTTGAGGAGGCGGCAACTTTTCGAATTTCTTGACTTGTCTTTCCTTTATTCGCTTGAACGCCTTTTCGTGGCTACTCTCACAAGCCTTTCTTATTCTCAGACGGTCTTCGGGTGTGAAGTCAGGTCAACGGCCTACAGTCAGTGATAGCACCGTCATCAACAGAAGCGATAGGTCTCTCATTCCAGACGAAATTGGGGTCCTCAAGAAAGGACTAAACTTCGCACTGGCTCCAGCAAAAGTGCCCAAAACTGAAATAATAGCTGGCATAGAATCCGTTGCGAAGGAATTATCTAGGTCTCATGGCGAAGAGCTGCGGTGGAAGGTTAAGGAAGCCCTCAGAAAAATGAAGGAACCGAAGCCTAACATCACAGCGCAGCAAAGAAAGGCTCTGAAATCCTTAGCAACAGACAACAGCATCATAGTTCTGCCGGCAGATAAAGGAAATGCCACAGTGGTACTCAACAAAACCGAGTACACCGAGAAAATGGCACACATCATAGCTGACGGATCCAAATTCGAACAACTAGCTAAGGATCCAACTCCAACAATAGAAAGACAACTACGATCAATGGTCCGAAGCAGTGATCTAAATCTGAGATTAGCGCCTCTGCACACGAAGCCACCGCATCTATATGGGTTACCGAAGATCGACAAACCGGAAGTACCCATGCGCCCGATAGTCAGCTGTATTGGTTCAGCAACCCACCCACTGGCGAAGTTCCTGGTAAAAATCATCAACCCACTCCAGGATAACATCGCCTCGAAGGTTCGGAACACTAGACTTGATTCAGAAACTTAAGGATGCTAACCCGTCTGGGAACTATCATCTGGTAAGCTTCGATGTAGAGAGCCTGTTCACAAGCGTACCACCAGCACCAGCCCTGGACATATTGAAGCTAAAGCTGGAGAACGACATCAGTCTCCCAGAAAGAACAGATCTCAGCATAGACACTATAATGGAATTGACCACCTTCTGCGTGAAATCCACCTACTTCACCTTCAATAATGAATGGTTTAAACAGACAAGTGGACTTGCCATGGGATCCCCGTTATCGCCTGCATTGTGTAACCTCTACATGGAGAATTTCGAAACATTAGCCATAGCCTCAGCAGCTAAGAAACCTAGCCTGTGGTTGCGCTATGTAGACGATATCCTCTGTGTGTGGAAACATGGTCTGGAAGAACTGGAAAATTTCAGGGATCATCTCAACAGGCAAGATCCAGCAATCAAGCTAACAACTGAACTAGAGGATAACAACAAGTTGGCATTCATGGATGTCGAAATAACAAAGACTAATGGAGGTATCCAGACATCAGTGTATAGGAAAAAGACACACACAAACAGATATCTACACTACGAATCAAACCATCCGAAGTGTGTGAAAAGGGGAATAATAAGATGCCTCCACAGTAGAGCTACAGCTGTATGCCAAGAACCACAGTTGAGAAGAAAAGAAGAGAGCACCCTAAGGAAAGCATTCCAACAAAACGGCTATCCTGCTAAAGTAATAAGGGATGCAATGTCTACTCGAAAAGCCAGGCCAAGGCCAGAGGAGAAAGCAGAGAAACTAACGGTTGTCCCTTACGCAGGTAGAGACACCGACAAACTGAAGAGAATATGCAGCTTAGAGTTGTGCCCGGGCCTTGAATCGGGCCTCGGGCTCCGGGCCGGGCCCGGGCCGGGCCTGCACCGGGCCGGCCCGGGCCCGGTTGTTGGATCGGTAGGCCCGGCCCGGGCCCGGGCCCGGTCAGCCGCGGAGGCCCGGCCCGAGCCGGGCCTACCGGGCCTGCCGGGCCTTGGAGGCCCGGCCAGGCCCGGTCGGGCCCGATGAGGCCCGGTCAAATTTTTGTTGTTCATATTTCACAACTTTTCCAAATATTCTCCATTAGAAAGTCTAATTTAAGCTTCATGGAGTTGTCTAAGTTGTAATAAATAGCACTAACTGTTGTTTAGCACTGTTTTTTGTATGTCGGGCCTTCACCGGGCCGACCGGGCCTGCACCGGGCCTCCGGGCCCGCCGGGCCTACCGGGCCTTGAATCGGGCCTCCGGGGCCGGGCCCGGGGCGGGCGCGGCCCGGCCCGAGGCCCGGCCCGGTCGGTTCAGTAGGCCCGGGCCCGGGCCCGGCCCGGGAAATTTCTTAACGGCACAACTCTAAATTGCAGCTCTTATGGTGTAAAATTAGTGTTCAGCAGTCGCGACACATTGAGATCCCGATTGTCCAAGCAGAGACCAAACGGATTCGATGTCAGAAATTGTGTGTACGAGGTGCCTTGCAGTGACTGTGACAAAGTCTACATTGGCCAAACAAGCAGACCTCTAAGTCAAAGACTGAAAGAACACAAGAAAGCATGTGAGAAAGGTGAAGTATACAAAAGTGGAATAGCAGAACATTGCTGGTCAAATGACCACGGACCAAACTGGGGAGAAGTTAAAGTGCTAGCAAAGGAACAAAACCTGAGAAAGAGAGAAATTAAAGAGACGATAGAAATGAAAAAGCGGGGAATACGGGCTTATAGTCAACCAAGCATTGATATAAGTGACATCTGGCTATCAGAAATTGGACTCTAACGCAGGCGGCAACATCAAAGGAAGGTCTAATGCACAGCCTTAGTGTAATAACAGCGTACACAGTACAAGTACATTGTAACAGTGTACACACTAAGTGCAATTGAAACTGGGAGAATACAATAAGTATAAGTTCCAAGCAAGTAAAATTGTCCCCTGGGTAGTATAGTGGTAATGTTACACAGGAGTGGCGCGTACGGTCCCGGATCAAATCCCCGACCGCCTCTTATCCCAACAGCCCTCTTAAGGGCTACTAGCCTGAAGACGCCCATAGGTAAAGATGGGCGAAACGTCGCGACCCAAAATTTAACAGCTGCCGTGGCAAGAAAAGGCCAATCATCTAATTCTAGTAATGAAAATTGCTTTCAAAATAAATCATACATAAATCAACGTCACCTCCACCATAAACTACGCGCTTTCGCATCATATTGTATACATTACCTTAAAGATTGCCATGCATGCAAACTTGCTAGAACGAAGTTATGGTTTTAAACCTGTCAATATTTCAAATTTCATGTACAAAAATATTACAATGCACTGACTTTTTTCTAAATTAATTTGAGAGTGATCTGGTTGTCTTGGCAAAACAATGAGTCAATGTGGTGCATTGATTATATACTTTGTTTTCATTCTTGAAGATCTTATCTTCCGATATAATTTTATGGCATCACTTGGCATCACTCTCTGACTGAAAATTAATTAATCACTTACGGAGACCTTATAAGTGTTTTTGCCCATGGCAACGAACAGTGATCAGTTAAGCAAAGTTTTAGGTACCTATGTTAGCTCAAAACTTTTCCTGCCTTGTAGCATGTGTAGTTTCCAGCCCTCGTTCACATGAACATTTTCCTAATAAGGGTTAGCCCTTGTAGCTGTACCAGGCTCATTTCAGCAGGAGTTAACCGGTGAAAAATGTAGATAATTATCTGATTTCCGATACTCGTCTCTAACCTTAGACTTTGTTCTTTTTAAAACCTAATTTTCCTGATTAGTTTAGTAGTTGAACCAGTCGGCCTTTCCCGCCCCTATTTCCAACTGTCATCTACTCGGGCGATCGCTCTGCTCTCTGTCCCTTTCATTATCCTAGCTGGCTTCCCTTTATTATGCCAGCTTTGCCCTAGACTGCTCTCCACATTGTCCAATGTTCAAAACAGTAAGCATTATCTTCTCTAACTGTTCAACTTTTAGCAGATGCGTTCATCATGTGATATAAACTTCACTGGAAAAAAAGTTTAGAACACAGAACATGCAAAAATTTCGCTCTCAGTTTACACACACAGTGCTGGATCAGGTCAGGTAACACTATCTCACGATTTCTTTGCTTCTGAAAACGTGCTTATATAGGTATCAAATGAACGTCAGCGCTGGCATGCGCCCTAATATTGACGGCATCAAATCCGAGAGTTGAAAATATATTAATACACTATGACCATAAGCTTAGGCTTATACTATGGCTTTAGCTTAGACTTAGACTGAGGCTTAGGCTTAGGCTTAGTTTCTTGCAATCATTCATTTATTCATTTATATGCGAGTTTTCAATTTAGTCTATATTCTCTATACTTGTAGGGCAGTCTCGTGCTATATTTTAACGAACAATATTTGCATTAGAAAAGTTAGTCCTTAACAAGTACTGTACCAGCTCGAGAACGGTTTTGTTGGAGACATATTTTATTAAATTGAAATTATATTGAAAAATATAGGATTCTTTCAATCTTATCTCAAAAAATCAATCACTGCAATTGCATCCAAAAGCCATCCAACATGGACTTTAAATGGTGTAATTTATGTTTAATGACGCACAACATTTCCATTTAATGATATTTGTTTCAAGAAAGTAATTCTCCTTTATCCACATGCTTTATTCGTCCCTTTTTGGCTAAGAGATTTTCAGATGTTCATCATTTTGAGCTGGCTGAAAGTTAATTTTACGCTTAGTAAATTTGGTGACAGCGTCTTCTCCAGGCCATTATTGCTCCTATTCTCAATCTTAGGTTTTCCTTAGCCAGCTGGAACATAGGAACATTCTGATAAACCAAATCTCGTTAGCCAAACCAGCGTAAATTTTTTCCAAGAAATTTACATGTACTGAACGATGTCCATATTTTCATCTTAACATGCCCAGTTCCTAACATTTACTTTAAGTGATATGAGTACTTCTGTACTATTTGCTGATCCTTGAAATCCGCGCGGAGGAATTTTCCCCGAGTCACCTTTTACCTTCACGTCACCTTTTTTACAAGTTGAAAACTTCACAACAGTTGACAGTTTCGAGAATGTTGTAGTTAAAAAAGCAAAACTATGAAAACACTAAATTTTATCACATTATCTTGTGTATAGAGAGTGTATCATCATTGTATACAATACTGAAAATTTAAAATAGTGGACAGGCTTTCAGATTCAGTCTTAAATAAATCTTTTCCTTTTAGTTGATTAGTGTAGACAACAGTGGACGAGTCCGAAATATGGGTCGCTTTAGAGTGGAACCTTCTGATCGTTTGCGAAAAGGAGGTCACAGTCCTACAAGATCAGGGGTAATTTTAATTAAGTTATATAATTTACCTTACCTATGCTACCGATTCTCTACCTTTGCCTTTTTGTTGCCTAATGTTAGTCAACATCTTGAAAACTGGAACTTTCAGGGTTGAAAGCGAAACATTTCGCGAACTTTGAATTTTAGATTTTGCAATGAAAAGCATTACTATCATATTCATATGACGCTTGTCTCCTATATATACCTTCAATAACCTATAATTTTATTTTCAGTCTGCGGCATCAACCCACAGTAGCAATATGACCAGTCCGGTTATGTTAGAAAACCCGGAAAGAGAAACCCGATGGTACTTCAAATATTTTCTGGGAAAAGGTAAGATTTTATATTATTTATATTTTGTACCGGTTTTCACTTTCTGTAATCACTTTCTCTATCTTGATTACCGATTGAGTTATCGGTTGTTGTCGTTAAGCTTCATAAATTGGAACTGCGTATTTTAATATTTTTCGGTAATGTACTCTGTCTAGAACATCAAAACTTTGCTGGTTTGGACCAATTCAAGCAGCCTTTCTTCTTTTCCGTGATAGCCGACGAATCATCTGACGGCGGTCTCCTTCATCATCGAGCTATCCTTTGGACAAGCAAAGTACAACATTAACTTATTTCTTTAAATAACTGCATATGCTTTTAGGACAATAATTGTAATAATTTGCAACAACTTCTGTTGGTATAGACTTGTAGCACTGTGGCATAATAAATAACAGTTGAAAAATAACTCGTCAGATACTGTTACGTTGCAAATAGGCAACTAGGTAGGTAATCATCATTTCTTAATTTCTTAATTTGTACCTTTTCGTTACAGGGTGCTTCACGATTATCTGTTCCATACAATTCCAAAGGTTGCTCTGTTAAGTCAATCCTCAAGTGAGTTCAACTCCGTGAGGATAATATTGTAATGTAGGCCACTTTCGTTAGCCCAGAAAGAAATTGTTTTTCTCACTTTCCATTTCTAGGTTAGTGACAGTGATTATGACACATAGTAACCTGGAAAAGTATTAATACAACTGTTTGTTTCCGGATTGAGATCATTACTTGTTAAAGCTGTATTTTTCATAGTTGATACATATATGTAAGAACAAGCTAATACCTAATACCAAGAGTTTATAATACCAAGACTAATTAAAGAAATGAAAGTTGTACACCACCAGACAAGACTAAGACACTCAGCTCTTCCCTAGTAGAATAAGCTTGCAAGATGCTCGAAACGTTAAGGCCGAAATCTCGGGGGGGGGGGGGGTGCTTCTCAGCATGAAGCATACAACGTTGTCATTAATAACGGGCGTTTTCGAAAAATTTAATACTATATATTTGAGCTTGGAGAATTATACATCAATAGTTTTTTCATATCATTATGTTGCGTAGAACGAGATCTTTTTAACGATGTATTATATAGTTCGGTTTAGGCAATCCCTCATGAATTGAGCAACAACGTAAGGCATTTCTAAGAAATGATGAAATTTCCAGAATTTTCGTGGCATGAGCAATACGTAACTGAACGAAGTACAA
>JASAND010006169.1:0-16584 GCA_030248195.1 Trissonchulus latispiculum | reverse complement strand
TAACTGGGGAAGATCTATAAGATACAAGATCTCATTTCGCTCGACACATTGAGTTTCTTTTCAAAGGTTGAGTGTTGTGTCGACCGAAGATGTTTTTGGCAGAATCGGCCACCATTTTAAAGTTGGTCGACATCTGCAAGGCAATGTTGTTTTCATCTTCTGGTTTAGCGGCTGATCGCTTCTGTTGGTCGTTGTGCGTTTTTTTTGGAGTCTACTCGGCAGCCGATCTCTACAGAAATGAAAATGCTGTGATCGAGCAATAGTCGTCGGCGGGTCGATGCCGGAAATGCTGAGAGAGCTTGCTCGAGAAAGTTGTTTTGAAGACAGCATATTTCTTGAGGTCGCAGAATTTGATTGGCATTGACGGCTGGTAGCAGTCAGAAAATTGTGGTATTCACGACCTCACTGCACCAGAGACCAAGTTGCACCGCCAACAAAACACGGATGGCTAACATTTTAACAAAATGTTTCCCGGTTAGACGGCGACAAGACGATTCGAACAGCAACATAAGTGATGGCAACGCCTATTGAGAATAGTCCGAGAGTCACCACCTCCCATGGATACTCTCGCATGGAGTAGTCCAGCTCTGCTTATCTGAACACAAAAAAGAGAAATCAGAGTATCCATTTGAGAAGACAAATACAAATTATACATATGTATTCATGCAAATTGTATACTGTTCTTTGCTCAAATGTCTCATTATACGGGCAATCTAGCTATGTACTTAGGTATTATGAAATTGTCATTATATATATAGTCAAATATACATTAACAATTTTCAGTTCGAGTTCATCTCTGAATCTGAAATATTGAAAAAATCCAACTTCATATGAAGCTAGCTGTTTTCATCCAAAAATGTTCAAGGCAATTATTTTGGCGGAAGTCCCAGTGGAAGTCGTAATTAGACTTTGGTTGAATTTCGAGAAATTAAAGTTCAAGTTTCTCCGAGTTCTAGAATCGAATCTTCTACAGTTAATAAAATTGGCAGAAACGTACCTGTAGGTTACAAAAGATCAACAGTGATGAGGTTGGGCGATCAAAATTATCCAATTCATTATGATCACGGCTCATTGACACGAATTTCGGTAATCTTAGAGTGATATGTTAATGGCATGCATACAGCAATATTGCTGAATGCAAATCGTCACATATTTTGCAGGTGAGCGTCGTCATTCCCATCAAGTCAAAGAATTCGTTGATCAATCCGATTCCCGAATAAATTCCGGCAACATCTTGCAGATTCCCGACTCCAAGAATAAAACGAGGATATCTCTGCCGACGTATTGCTAGATAAAGATAGTATTGCCGACAAGTTTTCGAGATAAACAGGTAGAGGTCAGTGGGGACAAAGTTCTTCCACATCCTGATATAAAGTTGAATTTTCAGCCAGCATATTTGCAGGTTTGCCGACGAATCAGCTTAAATTTCCGGCAAACCGGAATTTTGTCCCAGTTTGCCGACAATCAATTGCTGATAAATTTGACGAAATTTGTGGTGAGAACCCACTGAATGAAATAACAGTTTCGTAGAACCGGTCAATGCAACACAATTAACGTATCAATCAAACAGTTCTAAAATAATAAATAAATTGACTACAATCTTGAATTATAAAAATACAAACTGCCAGTCGCAGCGCTTGAATTGGAACAGGAAAATGCAAACCGGCAAAATTTGTCTGCAATTTTAATTTCCGGTCAAAATATTAATCCCACTCGCCAATTCCAAATTCTTACCGGAATGTGACAAATTGTGCCAACAGAGCAATCAGTCAGTGACGCACTGGATTTAACGAATCATTACTCAATGAAATGTGGTTCTCGGATTCGATATTAGAAAACAGCCGAAGGACCAAAAGGAAGGAAACGTCTTGCGACTACTGATTAGCCGTCTATGACCGATCAATTCAGATCGGAAATTGAAAATAGATCTTGTTGCAACTTCCAACAACGGAAAAGGATCTAGGGGAAGTGACCCGAATATGGACAACTTCAAGTTCGGATAGGCACAGTGACTTTTTGCTTAGGGATTTGGAAACAAAATTTTACCAATTTCTTCGATTCTAAGATATTAATGTACCTGCCAAATTGTAACACCAACTTTCTACAATTAATTAGTATTTGTTATCTAATTATTGTCATTCTTCAATATCAGAAAAGAAAATTTTTGCAGCTGTATTCTAAACGTTTAGCGTCAAGGATTTTAGGGGTCTATTTTACCAAAATTAATATCATTCTATAGATTATTCTTTGTAGATTATAACTCCCGAAAACTGGAGGCTTTATATCTTTTCTGCAAAATATTTTATGCAGGACAACTATTTTTGGTGCCCTTTTTCATTTTGAGCCCTAATATGGGCATGCCTAGATGTAGCAGTGCCCACATATGGTCAATAGGCATTTTACATGTAAAACTTGGCTATTTACTTGCAAATAATAACTTTTAACTGCAAGCAGTGCAAAACTTTATCTTAAAAGGTTTATACACGATAATTAATATTTAAGTTAATTAAATTCGACAGAAATTTTGTTAGAAAACTGAAATTTTGTACAGAATTCACAAGAACACCTCATAACACGATATAATTATAGAATTGTTTTTAAAAGGCTTCGAATAGTTAATAGTTGCTAATTATCACTTACTTGACAGTGACACTGTCAGAACAAGCAAATTTGCACTTAATATCTACCTTTTTATCGTTTTACTGATTTCCTTTGATGTTGTCGCTATGATAAACCGTGCGCTCACATTTAGGCCACATGGCCCTTACTTGGAACCCCGGTGCTCATATTAGGCAACTTTTTTATCTTATTTTTATGTGGTTAAATCGGATTAGCCCATCTTTGGGCCACCTTCCGACTGTTTATGTTATTAACTGAATGATTCTACTAGTTATCTACTCTAATGTCAGAAATTTAGACAAGACTAACAAAATCGTTGAGTGTTTTCTTAACTTATCATTAGGCTAAACTAATCTTATCACTTAATCATTTAATTTATACATTCCCACCGGCGCTAACTTCACACTACCTCTATATGTACCTTAGGTGAGAGACTTGAGGACCATCACGCTTACACCATCACCAGCAGATCTTAATGCTGCAAAATTTGGGTGCCTAAGAGAAAATAAGCAGAAGTAATAGTTCTACTCAATTTTGCATTATTTCAGAAATGCTGTTATAGTGCCAAGTGAAATCTTAACATAATATGTATAAAAACACTTATCCTAAAACGCAGTCTCTTCCGTCAGTTGTTGGATCAGATCTCATATCTAAAAGAAATTTAAACCAGCGGCTCAAATTCAAACATCTCAGTGGAAACCTCGAGATTATCCTGACTTAATCCTACTCACAGTTAGGACTGAAATGTCAGTAGTTGGAGATTATCTCGAGCTCACGATCATCTCTAGCTTTGGTGCAATGCTCGGTGGAGATAATCTCCAGTTATATAATTTTGAGTTAATTTAGAGATAATCTTAAGCTTGAGATTATCTCTTTTGGTGCAATCTAGTGTTAGCCCGGGTTTAGACCTTGATAACTTCGGTTCCAGAAGGACAGCTGCGGGTTCTGGTTCGGCTTGGTCCTGCACTAAATATTGCGTCCGACTGGAGTTTTTGTCACGCTAGGCACGCAAAATCTGTCAGATTGGCTAATTTATTAATTCTACGGCATAGCGTACCATTTTTTGTCGCAATAGACCCATAAGGGAAAAGATAGCGATAGCTTCAATATCACCGTGCTTAACCTTTCATAGACGGCTAATCAGTAGTCGCCTTCCTACGTTTCCTTCCTTTTGGTCCTTTCGGCTGTTTTCTAATATCCGAATCCGAGAACCACATTTCATTCACTAATTGTGATTCGTTAAATCCAGTTAAAATTCTCGTCTGGCTGATTTTAGCTCTGTTGGCACAATTTGTCCCTCCGGTCATTATAGGAACTAAAGATTGAAAGAAGCGGGTGGATTAATATTTTGACCGAAAATTAAAATTGCAGATAGGTTTTTGTTTTGCTTTTAGACTCCCTGACCAATTCAAGCCTTTTAGACTTTGGCAGTTTGTATTTTATAATTCAAGATTGTATTGATCAATTTGACTATTGATTTTAGAATTTGTTTGATTAATACGTTAATTAATTGTTGTTAATTCGGTTCTACGAAACTGTTATTTCATTCAATCAAATTTCTCATACCTTGAACAATCCAATTTATCGCTGATGGATTTACGTAACTGTTCCGGATTTAAGGCTCTCAGGGTTTTGGAGGCAGCGAGAGCCTGGACCAATCAAATGGCTTATACCAACTATGTTAGCAAAATCTGCTTTTATATCAAGATGGTGGAAGGAACTTTGGGATTCCTAATGAATACAGCATTTTTACTGACCTCTCTTTTATGTTTATCTCGAAAACTTGTCAGCTGGAAACGATACTATCTTTTATCTAGCAATACGTCGGCAGATATCCTCGTTTGTTGTTTGCTCTTGGGTCAGGGAATCTGCAAGATGTTGCCGGAATTTGATTCGGAATCCGGATTTCTGATCAACGAATTCTTTGACTTGATGGAAGATCTGGAGCCGATAGCGATTTATGCACCTGCGATAAACTATGTAACGATTTGCATTCAGCAATATATTGCTGTATGCATGCCATTAACATATCACTCTAAGATTACCAGGGGTCGTGTGTGGGCCGTGATCATAATGAATTGGATAATTTTGATCATAGCCGCATCACTGTTGATCTTTTGTAACCTACGAGTACGTTTCTGCCAATTTTATTAACTGTAAGAAGATTCGATTCGACTCGAGAGCGAGACTTGTCTCAGGGTCCGATAAAGTCTAATTGACTTCCACTGTTCGGACTTCACTTTCTTCCGGTCATAATTTTCCAAAATAATTGCCTTAGTTATTTTGGATAATAAAACATTAGCCTTAACACAAAGCCTTCACTATGAAGTTGGATTTTTTCAATATTTCAGATTCAAGAAATGAGATTTTGTCAGACCTGAAAATTGTTAATGGCATGACTGACTATATATATAATGACAATTTCGCCATACCTAAGTATACATAGCTAGATTGCCCATTCATGACGAGTTTTGACGAATAAGGAACAATCAAAATACAATTTGCATGAATTGTATGGTACTAGCGTATGTATGTATATAATTTGTATTTGTCTTCTCAAATTTAAAAATGGATTCTCTGATTTCTCTTTTTCTTAATGTTCCAGATAAACGACGCAGAGCGATCACTGGACTACTCCATGCAAAACTGGCTTCTGAGAGTATCCATGGGATTCAGAGTGGTATTTCTCGGACTATTCTCAATAAGCGTTGCCATCACTTATGTTGCTGTTCGAATCAAGATGCTAACTCGACCGCCGTCACACAACCGGGGGAAACATTTTGTTAAAATGTTAGCCATCAATGTTTTGATTTATTTGATCACAGCTTTAGTCCTCTGGTGCAGTGAGGTCGTGGTGGCCTACCACAGTTCCATTTTTCTGACTGCTACCAGCGGGTCAGTGCTGTCAAAGTGCGACTCAAAGTATGCTGTCTTCAAAACGGCTGCTCGAACGAAGCACTCTCTCAGCATTTCCATCATCGTTACACCGATTTGGTTGTGCAGGCTGGTACTCGATCCTGTATTTCATTTCTGTAGAGATCGGCTGCTGAGTAGACTCCAAAAAAGCAACACAACAGCCAACAAACGATCAGCGCTAAACCGAAGTGGAAACAACATTGCCTTGCAGACAAGTCATTCCAGTATGGGCTCAACTTGCAGAAATGGTGGCCATTCTCACTTAAAACATCTTCAGTCTATTTTAACACTCAACCTTTGAAAAGAAACTCAATAATGTCGAGCGAAATGGATCTTGTATCTTATAGATCTTTCTTCCCAGTTAATATCTCATTTACGTAAATTCTGTATAAACAGGATAATATTTGTTAATTTTTGTAAAGAAAGTTTTTAGATTAGATTAGAGCTTCAATACTAAAATTCTATTTTTAGGTGAGAAAATAGTAACAGCCGCTTATCCACAAAAGAAATCTGCGTTTTTTAAAACGGGGGTGTCATTCCTATAGTATACAGAAAACCAAGATTAGTCTAAACAGATGATAGATTAACCTCACTTTCATAACCGTTTTTTAGAATGTAATATTTATAGAATGTAGTATTTAGTCCATAAAACGTCCTCAGCTTCTCATGTGGTTTTTCCAATGGCTGCTTCTGCTGTTACACTCTGTTTATGGAATAATTGCTGTAGCAACCATAGGTTTACTCGAGGAGCGAGGAGGTCGGTCAGCACGGCTAAGCCCCCATATCCAGACAAAAGGGTAACCCTTCTGTCGTCGGAGATACGCAAAAGATAGTGCCACAACGTGGTAGCAAAAGGTCAATTTTTGGTACTGAGAAATTCTTTCAAATCATTTGCCGTTTCGCCGGTTTTTATAGTCTACAGTATATCTTAATTTGTCAACGTTTTCAGATTAGTTTTTCTAATTAACGCTTCCGTTGCATCATTATTTTCGGTTAATTTTACAACATATTTTCTGAGCAGTGAGCTCCCTCCACTGACCTTGTCAAAAATTCTTGTGGAACAACCCCCCCTGCCACTATGTGTTACGTCATGACAGCAGATTACTGCTTTGCATTGGAACAGTTTAAGGAAGAGATTTCGTTATATAACGTTCAGTTTCCGTCCTACACGTGTGAAAGCGTCGACAGCCTTCTGAATATGGTTATCAGTATGAGCGGCTGAAATCTGAACTCTTATGCGGGCTTGTTCCTTCGGGACAACGGGATAACTAAATCCAATAACATATATTCCTTCCTGGAGCATTAGATCAGCAAAATCAGATGCAAGTCTGAAACATGCAAATATATACGGTGCTATGACGTTAACACCTTATTAAATGATAAAAATTTCAACACTTAGAAAATTTTATAAAAGCCGATGAATTAGTAGTTATTTTACAAATTAAAAGGCGTAATACATGTTGGAGATTTATTGTGTTAACAAAATGAGTTGTAGCAATTTCAGTATGATTATGCGAATCTGACAACCAATATATAACAATACATAAAACCTTTCTGGGAAGTTAAAGGCTAAAATTTGGAATATAGAATTTTAATTTAAATAAAAATTTGTACTAAACGCTTGAAACAGCTGACGGTTATAAAAGCTAGCACAGCTTACTTAGCATCTCCTAACATTACTGGGCATATTGGATGCTCTTTGTTTCCGATTACGTTAAAGCCGGCTTTCTCCATTCCCTCCCTAAATTGGTGAGTTTTTCGACCCACGGATTTAGCAAAGTCTGAACTGTCAAGAAGCATATCAAAAACCTGCAACGCATCATTAATTTTGTATCACTGCATAGACTGCTACCAAAGAATAGCCAGCGGCCAATGTTTGGCCAAACCAATTGGCCCGGAAATTCTCGGCCAACGGTCAATGGCTTGTTCGGCCATTGGCAGACCAACGACCACACCGGCCAAACCCAACACTATTGCATAAGGAAGTGTTTAATTATAAGCTAGCGGTTATAAATCCCAATCGGAGCTCGTTCAAAAACAAAATATACATAGTAGTGTTTGTTGCCAGCTTGGGTAGCAGGTGAGGCTGGTTGGCCGGCCCTTAAATTTAGACTTGAATCTAAACGACCTTACGTACCTGCACACCTTCGCCGGCCGAATCTGCTCTCAGCCGCCCTTATTTCTCGCTCCTGGCAAAGTCGAAATGCCATTTCAAAATCAACTCAAAAGGTTTCTCGCTATAAACCTTTATAATTTTTTAGCAGCTGGGTACATCAAATGAGCAAGACGGTAATCTCCTCTCGGCACAACCGGCAGGCCGGATGAGATAAATCAGGGCGTCCGGATAACTTGGCCCGTCTGGAAGGACAAATTCGGCCGGCGGCGAATACCACAAAAATTAAGAATTAAGAACCAAACCTATAATTTCACACAGTCTTTCATATCCGCTGAAACGGAGGTTCAAATTAATTCATATCCGCTGCCTCCGTCAATATCAGACGCGACGACACCAACCTGAGTAGCAGATCCCACAACAGATGGAGCCAATGAATTAGAGAAAAGGTATGGTCGTGATCTTTGTCTCAACAAGTCAATCAACGGTTTGGAGGCTGTGGTATAGCCGCCCATGGCACCTCCCAGAGCTTTTCCCATGGTAGAGTTAATAATGTCGATTCTTCCAGAAATCCCTAAAATTGGCGCAATGCTCAAAATTATTAAAACAGTTCAAATTCCCGTCAGTGTAATAGCATCTAATAAATGTTAGAAAATAAAATCTGAAAATAAGCAATTTGACAGCATGTAAAACTATCCCCACAAATTTTTTATTTTTATTAAATAGACTATTCACTAAAATTTGTGACGAGATTTTGATACCTAAATATTCTTCTGTTCCCCTTCCAGTTGATCCAAAAAATCCTGTAGAATGACATTCGTCCACAAACACCATCGCGCCATATTTATCCGCCAAATTACATATTTCTTTCAAAGGAGCTATGTCTCCGTCCATGCTGAAAACTCCGTCCGTGGCAATCACTTTTCGTCGAAATTCTACAAAAACATTCTGTATATATAGTTCCATAATGTACAGCTTTTTATCCACCAACGGATCTTAACAAGAGACACAGGAAGCTATTAGATAGATACGGATAGAATAAATCAATAGACATAACTAATTGCAAAGGAAGTTGGTTGCAACTCGCATTCTGTCAAAATATAAAGCAAATATTAGCTTTCAATCACTCAAGAAACTAAACAGTCACTTGCTATTTTTATTGTAACAAAAACTAAATAAATGCCAAGTCCCTTCGCTGAAGGGAAAAGAAAAGTTACAGCAAAGCAAAATTTGTAGAAATAACTATTCACCGGAATCAGATTGCACACAATTAATAACTTCATCTTTAACAACAATGCATAATAAAGGAAAACCTTTGGCATTCTTTAACATTTCTTCCAGATTACCCATATCCATGTGCTTGTAAACAAATCTTTTAGCTTTGCACAAACGTGTCCCATCGATGATAGATGCATGATTTAGGGCATCCGAGAATATTGCGTCTTCGCTGTCTATGAAAAATAGGTATTTACATTATTACGCTGAACCTGAATATACTTGAATGATATTGTATATGCTATGGTATTGGATATGTAAGTGAGATGCCCAAATAACAATCCCAGCAGTGTCTGCTATGAGCTTGGGGATGGAATCATCCGTTGTAAACTGTTACAATTCATAACCACGCCATATTAATAATAGTACATAGTAATTACGTTAATACCTACTACGCAGGTTCTCTGCTGTCACTTCGTTCAGTTTATTCAGCAGATAAGCCCGCTAATACTGCAAAAGTGGCGAGCCTTCTGGGGCCTATTTCATCATTAGTCACAAGTTCACAAGTTTACAAGCCACAAGCAATTTCGGTTTCATCGACGATTAGTCACAAGCCACAAGTCACAAGCAAAGTCCCTGCTTGTGACAAAGTTGTCCACAAGTTGATTTTCCAGTTTCGGTTTCATCAAGCCACAAGCCACAAGTCATAAGTTCACAAGTCCCTGCAAACAGCTGCAAAATCCCACAAGTCAAAATATCACTTGTGGCACTCAAATTTTAATTAATGTAAAATTAATATTAAATAAATTTACTCGTTTACTGAAGGACGACGGCACTTTCTCGAAAGCGGAACAATTAACAAATGAAATGGCCTAAATTTTACTGAAATTTGCAGCGCCAAATTTTGGTATATAGATTTGAAACTTTTTCAATGTATTAATCTGATTATTTACGCTGATTTATACAATTTTCATTCGTGTATCTACATGTGGTAATTCTTTACTTAATTTACTTTTCTTGTATCCATTTCTTTATATTTTATTTGTTTACTGAGCAATTTAACTTTCGAAAAGCCTTCCGTTCGCTGCATAATTCTTGAAATATTGTCTTTTTTGTTTACTGTAGTTCTTCGGTTTCAAATTGCTTCTGTTTTGGCCTCTTCTTTCCCCACAAGTATTTTCCTGAACTTGTGAGCTCTGATGTCATTTCAGCGTGCTTGCCTGGAATTTACTTGTGGCTTGTGACTTGTGGCCACAAGTTGTCTGCAAATTTTGATGAAACCCAATTTTGGGTAGCTTGTGGCCACAAGTCACAACTTCACAAGTTGTGGCTTGTGAACTTGTGACTAATGATGAAATCGGCCCCTGAGGTCGGGGTGGGCGTTTAATAACATAATATTAGTTCAAATGAATAAATATCAAACCGAATATGTATGTATTATCACCCAATGTACTCACTTAGCAACACTTCAAAAATCCCTGCATTGGCATCAAAGCAAGCTGCATAGAGGATCGCGTCATCTCTTCCATGAAATTTAGCTATCCTTTGCTCCAAATTTCTGAAAATTTACAAATAATACAAACCAAGGTGACGTATAGAATTGCTTTCATTATCGGGAGGGATTGTTTCCTCGTACCTTAGATCAGAAATTGTTGTGGTTGCACTATAGAGTTGTTGGCTGACCGGTGTCAAACCGGCTGGACGGCGGCCGACCGGCCCAGAGTAGAACCAATCCGGCTGGTCATCACCCAGACGGCCGGCCGGCAGGGGCGGAAACTGAACCGTGTTTCAACTAGGACAACACGTGATGTTATCTGTTATACATAATCAGGACTAATTGCATGCATGCATTTAACGCTAAAAATTTTGCAAAATACATAAAAAACGAAAAACTGGTACCGGTCAGCCTGTTTTGACCCCACCCCTCCCCCGGGCAACAGTATTATTGCACTTTGTGTACAAAGGCTTTATTGTCTTCCAAATTGCAGCATTTACTTTCAACAGAGTTTAGCGAGAGTTTACCGGTGAATATCTTGTGTACCACATATGAATCTAACAGAGCTCAGCCCAGCTCCATGGGACACCAAGGCACGTTTTCCAGCTTCTATTACGTCGGGATGACTGCTAAGTCCAAGATAATTGTTGGCACAGAAATTCAGAATAGGTTTGTCGATTCCTTGAACCCGAATTTCTACTCCTTGTTGACTCACGATAAGACGCTCAGTTTTGTAAGTTCCTGCTTGCTATAAAATATAAACAGGCCGATGTTGTAAACCTTTAAGCAAAACCAAATCTTAAACATATATCATTTTCTTTCACTTGGTACAGGAGTAAGCTATTCGGGCAGACTAATAGCTTCACTCACTGCAGCACCTTACTTAATTTTGAAAACTTCGTCTCTGTACAGTCGATGTAGCTTACTATTAATCACAAAATAATAGGAAAAACGTGACAGCTGCTGTGCTCTGCTCTGTAGGCTAAACTGCTGACCTTCTCCACAAAAGTGAACCTTGAGACAAATGTAACCTGCTCACGTTGCTCACTCGCTGTAGTTTTTGCTTGTTGAAGCTCGAGAACACGGCACTCTAGTAGTCGCAAATTTGTCTCTTTCGAGCTTTAGACGTCAAGGAAGGATAGCGAGCGAAAGAAATGAAAGTACACATTAGAGGGGAGCTAGTCGTTAGTGCGCCCAGCATGTACATAGAGCTGATATTCGAGAATGTAACACTCTTGTCGTGTCTACTTATATAAATGCATGCTAACCTACCTTTATGTCCGCCAATTCCTTCTGTATGTTCTGACATACTGATTTAAATACACTTGTTCGCCGTTTAGCCGTCGAGACAGAGAAATCAAAAACTTTCAGCAACATGGAAACTATAAATATTAAATAATACAGATTACATGTTTAAACATTTTATTTGTCACTGATTTGTTCATTTATTCGGATAACTGAGTCTTTTTCTAGACTTGGTTTGTAGTAGAGAGATGGGATCGATGCGATCTCCTCAAAGCTTTAGTTCCTTATTATACGTGTAGCTTATCTTATCCCAACTGTTGATTGACTATTTTAATACACGGATCCATAGTTTGTGGAGCTGCGCTGCGACGCGTGGTCACTTGTCTGTAAGTGCTTCAAAAGAGCTTGCTGGCTTGAGAAAACGGGTATTAGGCGGGCGGGTCTAAACTAAGTAGTCGACCAAAACTATGTATACTCAAGCAGTTTGCTCAGAGTTGGAAGGTGGACGCGGGTACCCGTGGGTACCCGCGGGTACCCGCGGGTCCAGTGGACATGGACAGAGGGTTTGACAAATGACCAATGACAAATGTCATGACAAATGTGGACAAAATTTTCGTCACCCGTTTTTTTATAAAAAGCGTTAAAGTTAACCTAGCTTTATATAAACGTTTTTATATTGGCTATTTTTATTTTGCTGGCATCGTGACTTTTTAGCTTTGCTGACCCCATTTCTTTTTAAATCGCTTTAATACTATACACCTGCAGCCGTTGGTGTGATACTATATTACTTGATGTTTGCTGGGAAAAGGAACCATAATGAACATATTTTTCACAAATTTACAATACAACAATGTACTACATATGGTATTAAATGCTACAAACACCATGAAAACGTGTTTATACTGCAAAAAAGTAAATTTCCAGAGAAAACACCAGCTTAGAAGCACACTAAAAAGCAAAGTGTAATTCTAAAAAATCCTGGCTCTAATATAGAATTAAAACTGTATTAGAAAATTTGTTTTGAAATGCAGGCACTGGTGGACAAAATTAAAAAGCGTGGACATGCGGGCATGTGCGGGCGGACGTGGACAAGACCTGCGTGGACAAACGTGGACGTGGACACTGAAAATCTTGTCCACTTCCAACTCTGAGTTTGCTGGTCGGCTTTGTATAAATCTACTGTTTTATCGGTCGGCCTTGTATAAATCTACTGTTTTATCGGTCGGCTTTGTATAAATCTACTGTTCAAGTAAATAAGTGCTTGCTTGTTGTCGAAGCCCGGTTTCAGACAGTCGGCCTGATGAAAATTTTGGCGGTCCAAGGAATACAGTCCCGAAACGAACAAAAACTACTAAAACAAAAATCGCGCTTCTGTTTTATGGTATTCAAAACCACTTAGGTAGCTTCATTGAGATTGTGGAAATCTAATGAAATCTAAATTTAAAAGAGAAGCTAAAGCAAAGTTCATTTCAAGTGAAAGTGAAAATATAGTGCATTATATCTAACCAAAACATACGAACATAATCAAGACTCAACAACTGAAATAAATGCTGTGAACTATATTTTGACTCAAAACGCTGATAAAATGTGTGCTGAAATGCTCAGTGTGCGAGGGACATATTATAAAACTAGGTTGCAGCTACGTATACACAGATGGAAAACTGGAATTCACATTTTTGTTATGTCATTTCATGAGCTACGTGAAGCATGGAGTACAAATGGATGGAAATGATTTTTCCTTTTAAAATGACAATGTGATCGACTAAAAAGTTCCGCTAAACTTTTCTTAGGATTCGCCGCACCCCAGTTGACCGTGTAACAGCAGTAGTAATAGGAGATCAACTGAGCACAGTTTGGAAGCCATTTTCTTCCCAATTTTTGGGAGCTATTTTCTTCCCTATTTTTGGGAGCCAACTTGATCCCGCTTTTTCGGGAGCCATTTTTCTCCAAGTGATTAACTTTTGGGAGTCATTTTGATCCCAACTTTTGGGAGCCATTTTGATCCCAACTTTTGGGAGATATTTTGAATCCCTATTTTAGGGAGCCATTTTTTAATTTAACTTTTGAGCCTTTGATTCTTTGAATGGATTTTCGGAAATTGACTAAATCCAACTTTTGGGAGCTGTTTTGATCCCAACTTTTGGGAGCTATTTTGATCCCAACTTTTGGGAGCCATTTTGATCCCAACTTTTGGGAGCCATTTTGATCCCAAGTTTTGCGAGCCATTTTGATCCCAACTTTTGGGAGCCATTTTGATCCCAACTTTTGGGAGCCATTTTGATCCCAACTTTTGGGAGCTGTTTTGATCCCAACTTTAGGGAGCTATTTTGATCCATACTTTTGGAAGTTATGTTGAATCCTAATTTTTGAGTGACCATTTGCATCCCGTGATAATCAGAATATTATGTAAAATCTCTTGTTCAGATAATGAAAATTCTTCGAAGATAAGGTCTACCAATACGTTCGTAACATGGACGTTCAGCACTGAATCTCCTATGTTCATTTAATGTTCACAACAATAACTTTGGGAGGTATTAACGTTTATGAAACCTATACTGTTTATGCAGCAAAGTTGATTGATCGATCAACTAGTTGTTGGCCTGAAGTGAAATTGTGAAATATTACCTGAAGTTGTGAAATATACCAGAGATCCAGTCAAGATGTCAGCAGAAGGTGCAAGTGGTAAGTCTCTTTAAATGCAAAAGTGCTTTGAATGTATATTGATAGTATTGAATGTAATGTATATGGATAAAATGATAGAAATTCTGTGACTACCAATTTTTATTTCAGAAACTCAGCAGCCTGTGTGTCCCCTGTGCCAGCAACGATTCACATTACTATACAACCTGCAGAGACACCTTCGGAAGAAACATCGAATGGAATACCGTACCTTATTCCCCAATCAATGTGGGAGAGCCTTCCTCAGAAAAGCCTACCTCACGGAACACACATGTGAACCACAGCCAGCATCGAAACAACAACGACATCCAACAGAGCCACAACATCCGCCGGAACAGCGACCAACAGAACCCGAACAACCACCGGCAGAAAAGATGTCAAAAGGGACACTTCCTGAAGATACGGTTGAACCACCCGCTCAAGATGATATCTACGCCAGGAATTGGGCAAGAATTCGTACCCATAACCACATGACGAGAAATTCATGGGAACTTACAACTTCCGCTTGGAAGGACTAGATGCGATTGGAGACAACCTAAAGAGAGTATTCCTTAATCAGGAGTACAAAGGGAAATGGAACATATCATTCGGATTCATCCTCAGAGACAAAACAACCGACGAACAGATATACTACTACGCAAGCAACAACACCAATCTGTTCGAGATGCCTAGACTAATTGGCAACAAAAAAGACTTGACTAAACTCATTAATGACATTGAAGGCATGGATGTACTTGAGTGGGCACAACAACAACGCCCTAATTCAAAATTCGTTGTTGACAGCGTAACAAATATGTTAGTAACTGTGTACTGTATGCTATATTATCCCATTGGTTGATGTTCATATATGTGTGCAAATGACGTAAATGATGCAAATGTAAATGACGTGTAAATAAAGCGTGAAGGAGTTAGTTCTTCGTTAAGCAATTGGCAAGGTTAGGTCAGGACAAGTAAGAAAATGCAACACAGAAATTTGAATTTCATGAAGCAACAAACAAATTAACTTACATTTACCATGAAGTTAGCAGTACACAAAGTTAGCACTACATGCAAAGTGGACAATAAGCGAATAAGACACTGATATCACAAACGTTTGACATGGTAAAATGCTAACATTATAGAAAAAGCTGGCATTTTAAAATGGCGATATTACAAAAGGCTGCTTTTATAAATTTAGATTTTACATAAAGTTAACATGACACCAAATGTACACTGATTTTTACTAAACACTGATATGTTCTGCATCCCCCCCCCCCCCCCCCCCCCCCCCCTTTTTTTTTTTTTTACGAAAATGCACTCTTTATGAAACCTGATAAAGGTATGCAGCAAAAATAGTTGATTAGGAAGCAAGTGATGTCTTGAGGTTACTGGTATTAAGTTACCAACTATTCAACCACCATGGAGAACATTGATTTGGAATTGTTTTGCGAGAAACTGGAGCCTATGCCTGTAGCAGACTTCATGGTGGAGTATCATCGGATCACCAGCTACTTCCGAGAATCCATCAAGACTAAACTCAGATACGAAGCAGCCCTTGACCTCCTACTGAGACTGAAGCAATGTGAAGTTTCCACAACCTTGCTTCACGAAGCCCTGATGCAGACCCATCAGCACGACTTGGCGAAAGATCTTGACTGTGAACGACTACAGAAGACCGTCACCTGGAAACTATGCTCGGAGACCGATGCCCTAATATTCCAATGTCGGAAGACGTTCCCAACCGTTCAATCAGCGCGATGCGACGCAGTAATGTTCCTCACATCCCTAAAATGTAACAATCGGACAGTGGTAATTACCGAATGGTTGGGTGTGAACAGAGGAACAACGTGGACAATTCCGGAATGGTTTGTATGCCCATGGACTCATCAAGACTGCAAAAAACATTGACACATGCTTGTATATAAATGATAACTGTTATTAATGTTATTATAGTAAACGAAATGTTACGAATAACATTAGTTGCACTAAGTTAGCCATGAAAACACGGATTTTTAAGCATTTCTGCTTCTAGACTGTCTAACATATTGTAGATAGGTTGGATACTCCTGCGATATCTCTTGTATTCACGTAGGTCTCTCATCTTATCCCTGACTGCATCAATTTCGTGGATATGAGGTCTTGGTGGTAATCCACATTCATGTCTGATCAGATGTTCGTTGCCGTGACATAGCATACTGTAGGCTTTAAGAGAAACCTCCTCAATGGCTGTACGTGGATCAGGACATTGTGAGCTTGTCCAGGTCTTAGTGCCTATAACCATGACTGCAACATAATGACCCGTAATCTCTATTCGAACAGGTGG
>JASAND010006167.1:0-41716 GCA_030248195.1 Trissonchulus latispiculum | reverse complement strand
TACGGATCTCTTGCGCCTTCCCACCCTCCAGCCCTAGCCAATAACTATTTTGAATGGAGGCAAGATGTAGGAGGCCAATGGATTCAGAAATTTTAATTTTTAAATATCAAAAAAAATTAAAATTTTAAGCTGGTAGACAACCAAGGAAACCGAAAAAGTAGTCGACCCAATTTTGCTGAAAACTTGCATGCAGAGTTTGTCTGGGGCACTGGTCACAAATCTGGAAATCCGTTTCTCGATTCCGCTTTCCTTTGGCCAAAGTTGTATTGGAAAAAGAGTATTCTACAGTTTCATCACAGTTATATTGTCTTATATGTTAACTGCGTGTGTGTTTTTGTGCCACTGCTTGATGAGTTCTTTGGCCCAGGTGTATGGAACTATGCAGAACGAGTGTGGCGTGTTTTGCAGCATTAGAGAACTCTAAGTTGGTAGAGATGTTGGATTCCTACGGTAAGTTATGGGCCCAGTCCCGCTCTAAATTCCCAGAAGTCACTCGCCGTTTTTGGGTCCAGGGCTAAACTTTTTCAATATGTCGGACGAAAAGTGTACTATTGAAAAGCTGGATGGTACAAATTGGGCGACGTGGGAGTTCCAAATGAAGCATTTGCTTCGGGCTAAGGAACTGTGAGGTGTGGTGGATGGGACTGAAATTTTGGAAGATAATGCTGCGGGCCGACAGTTGTATCAAAGAAAGGTGGAGAAAGCCTTTACGACAATTGTGATGGCCATTCATCCGTCACAGTTTTACCTGGTGACGTCCTGCGATGACAGTAAGCCCCGGACTGTTGGAACTACCTCAAGCAGCATTTTGAAAGAGACACTTTGTCTAACAAGCTCTTCTTAGAGAAGCAACTTTTCAAGCTGGAAATGGGGGAAGGAGTTTCGGTATAAAGTCACCTGAAAGGCTGAAAGAATTGACGGATAAGTTGGCAGCATTGGGAGCTCCTGTGGCGGAAGAGGATCAGTTAGCTATTTTGTTGCCTAGTTTGCCACCGAGTTTTTTTCTGTTTTGGTTACTGCGTTGGAAGCTCGATTCTGTTGAACTGAGCTACCTTCAGCAGGCTATAGTCAATGAGGAGCTGAAATGTGAAAGCAGTGATGGTGGTGGCGGTGGTACCAACGGTTCTGAAGCGCTTGTGGCCGGCAAATTTGGCAATAAATTTGCTGGTAAGTGCTTTGGTTGTGGTCGCCAAGGTCATTTCAGAAGAGACTGTCCTAACCGTCAGGGTACCAGAGCTATGGTTTCACAAAGTCAAAATAGCTGGCGGTGCGACAGGGATACTCACGTGGAGAAAGTAGAGCAGGAAAGCGATGCGTAGTCCGCTTTTCTGGTGTGGCTTTTCTGTTGCATTTATAAAGTGACGACAGATTAGCAAAAGAAAAATATAGAAAGTGCATTTACATTATTTGCATTAGGTATTTCCGTTGCAATTTCCAAATACTTTTTCTTATTAGTGAGATCGGAAAATCAGGGGCATTTTCAAATTATTTTTAATTCCTCAGAATTTTCAAAAATTTCAGTTTCAAATTTCAAAATTTTCGAATAACGAGAATGTTCGGTGTAAAAATCTGTCAGAGCATTGCCTGGTGTTTTAGATTTCAGAAAATGATTTTGGCTGTGAAAATTCTTGAAATAAATACTGCTAATAAATACTTTTTTGAAGTAAATCTGAAATACTGTTCCATTATGGATTAGGATTAGTGCGACATCTCTATAATCTTATTGACTGAGAAGTTTACTTAAAGAACCCATCTTGCAGGATTTCTAGAGTTTCGATGGAAGGAAACAATCCTCTGAGTAGGTTATCTAGCACGAGATTCAGTTGTAACTGAGTTACAGTCGGCAACTTATTAACCGAAATGAATTCCCGAAAAAAATCCGCAACATTGTCCAACCACCGTCTTTTCTTATAATGTCATTTTTTATTTGTTGAAATAAAATACTTTTTTGAGGTGAATCTCAAGTACTAAAACAAAACCCTGCCTGCAATATACAGACTATTGTATAGGCATAGAAACACTTTTTCACAATCAACGGTATATGTAGCTGTGAAAAAGTGTAAAAACAGTGTAAAAAATTCCGGAAAGTAGTGTTAAAAAATGTTAAAAATATGTAAAAAATCTAGTGTTAAAACGTGTAAAAAAGTGGTGTTAAAAAGTGTAAAAAAACCTGTTAAAAAGTCTGAAATTTTGCTACTGTTAAAAACTGTAAAAATGTTTTTTAACATTTTCACTTTTTTTACAATTTACAACCCTACTTTATAGGTTTCTATATCTCCTGAGATATGCAACTTTATGAGGCTGTGCTACGCTCCGCCTGTTGTCACAACCAATCACCTTTCAGCAAACAATAAACAAGACTATCATTGGTTGAAATATGGCAGTCTGCTAAGAAATGCACCAATCTTGATAAAATAGAGAGATTATCTACGAGCATTTATATCGATAAATAGATTTATAAAAAATTTATTTCTATTTACATCTACAACTTTTTGTACCTGTTACAATACATTGGTATTATACACTGATTGCATTGATAAGAAAAAGAAATTTGTTCCTGACAGAAGAAATAAGAATATTCGATGATTTTGTAGGGACACAAGATAGTGTATTTAAGCAGTTAGTTAGGAATACGGTAGCATAAATTCCGAAATCCGAGTGATGTGCGTAATAGGGTGTGTGTACTTTCCAAGTCAACGAGCGTAGTACAAGACTTTGCAATGCGCGTGCAATAGATGCACTTTCCAAGTCAACGAGCGTAGGCTGTGTGCACAAGATGCTCTCACTGAAGCGACATAGCGAAAGCGCGACATGGCGAAGGCGCGACAAACGGTTGTTAGCGCGACATAGCAAAGGCGCGACTTAGCTAAAGCGCGAAATCTCAGTTGCGCGCATTAGCGAAGGCGCGACAACCCCGTTATATATAAATATTCTGCTACCTTTACTATTTGATAATTTTCTAACTTTTTGTGGCTAAACACTGAACTCTAGATAACGTCGTAATTAATTGATAAACTGGTATTTAGTTAATAATTAATGGCCCGAGCTAACAGGCATATCGTCACATAATTTACAAATTGCAACGATTGCATGCATTCAAAAAATTAATAATTAAAATTATCCGTGAAAAGTTATTATAAAGTATGTTTCAATGAAATTATTAGAATCTCTCTAATTAGTTCTAATATGTAGATTATTTTTAACATTAATTTGTTAAAAGAAAAATTGATGGATAAAGATTATAAAATAGACTTAAAATTTATATAAGCTCCAAATTTCAATAAAGACATGAATATAGACAGTTTGGCTACCTGGAAAGCACCATCATAAAATGTATCAAATTTTAACATTTAATTTTGTTTGTCCTCCTATAGATAATATAAATGAAAATTTATATTACTGTTGTATACTTGTTTAATATCACTACTTGAGGCGGCCGGCGGAGAAACTTTCAAAATTCTTTGTATGGGGAAAGACCAAAAAGCTTAATTCCATACTCCTCCATTGATGACCAGCGGGTATCAGAATCACTTCTGTAAAATGTCGCAAGCACGTACTACAATAGTTATTTATTATTTATTGATATTTTACAAGAGTACATAATGGTATAAAAAATTTAATGTTTTATACTATTATGACTCTCTTATTGGAACTAAGATTTTAGTAATATCAATATCAATAAGTAATGTCAATTATTACTAATTTGGTATGATATTTTCGTATTATCAATTAATACTAAGTTTAAATTATTAATTTTTTGAATGCCTGCAATCGTTGCAATTTGTAAATTATGTGAAGATATTCCTGTTGGCTCGGGCCAAATTAAATACAAATTTGACAATTAGTTATGACGTTAGCTGAGTTCAGTGTTTAGCCACAAAAAGTTAGAAAATTATCAAATAGTAAAGGTAGCAGAATATTTATATATGACGGGATTGTCGCGCCTTCGCTAATGCGCGCAACTGAGATGTCGCGCTTTAGCTAAGTCGCGCCTTTGCTATGTCGCGCTAACAACCGTTTGTCGCGCCTTCGCCATGTTGCGCTTTCGCTATGTCGCTGTAATGTCATACAACCGATACAACCGTGTGCACTTTCCAATGCGCGTAGAAAGGGTGCACTTTCCAAGTCAACGAGCGTAGGCTGTGTGCAGTTTCCAATGCGCGTAGACCGGGTGCACTTTCTAAATACGCGGCCGGGCCGGGTAGCGGGCTCCGGGCTTTGATTGGGCTCCGAGCCTAGTAGCGGACCCAGGCCCGGCCCGGCTGAAAATTTAGGCCCGGGCCCGGGCCCGGCTCGGTCAGTTTCTTATCGGAACAACCCAAACTTGAACACATGAAACTGTAACATAAGTGGGAGTATTGGAAAAAGAGTATTTTACAGTTTCATCACAGTTATATTGTCTTATATGTTAACTGCGTGTGTGTTTTGTGCCACTGCTTGATGAGTTCTTTGGCCCAGATGTATGTAACTATGCAGAACTGGTGTGGCGTGTTTTGCAGTATAGTTAGAGATTACTCTAAGTTGGTAGAGTTGTTGATTCCTACAAGTTGTAGGCTTGAGATGCTAACTTGTCCTGAGCTAACGAAAACCCAAACTGAAAAGCGGATTTCAGATTCGTGCTCAGCCTCCCAAAAACTCCCTTCCAATCAAGTGTTTTAAAAGAGGGGACAAAAAATTTAATCCTCCTTACCTTTTAACCAACTTGGAATTATAATTATTTAAAAAGTTTTAAGTTTTTAAAGTTTTTGAATCAGCCTTCCGCATGCGTTAACATAGGGTCGGATCCTGGGAGGGGGCTTGTCCCAAAAAAATTTGAGGGGACTTGCACCTTGAACTTACATTTTCCGGGGGACTTGTACCTCAAAATAAATTAACTAAAATTTTCAAAAAATTAACGCTAAATTTATTAAAATTTAGCAATTTTCTCAAAATTTGCAGCAAAATCCTCCAGTTTTAGAAAAAAATTTGAAACTTTGGCCGATTTTGACGAAAAATAAACAATTTTTACTGAAAAATTCCGGCGGAGCCGGAAATATTTTGAAATTTTAGTGGAAAAAACTAATTTTTTTTGGCCATTTCTGCCTACCCCTTGGCCACTTTTTTGTTACCCCTTGTCCCCGACGGCGGTAGGGCTTTTACCTTGTACAGATTGGGGGTATGTCTACCCCCCCCCCAGACCCCCCGCGTTAATCAATGGCCTTCACTATATATTAGCCTCCATACAAAATCTAACTATTGAATCAAAAGTAATGGCTGGGGAAACGCAAGAGATCCAAAGTGCCATCTGTTCTAACGAGGTATACGTAACTATTTATCCTAAGAATAGAATTAAACGATAAATCAGTTCACATGCTATTAGCTATTATCGCAGTATAATTTCTTTCTCTACCTTAAGGATTACACAATTACAATGTATTTGCATCAGTACTGGAGAGATGGAAGATTAGCCTGGATGCTGCATCGGAACGAATCGATGATCCTTTCTGGCGATTTCACTGAGAAAATCTGGGTTCCCGATACTTTTCTTGCCAATGATAAACAGTCTTACTTGCATCAAGTCACTGAAACAAACAAAATGCTTAGACTTTATAGTGATGGCTATATTGCTTACGGAATGAGGTATATACTTTTGTTTGAGATTATAAAAAATTACATTTTATTTCTTGGGTTGCCCAATCTAAGATTGGAACTGACCTAAGGATTTGCTGTGACTATTGAAAAATAGAACTATTAAAATGAAATGCAATGTAATTCAGTAGCAGTAGATTCAATGTTTATCAACGTTATTACATACTCCTTGGCTGTTTCTTGGATCCCTCAAAATAATTTTAGGTTAATGAATTTTTGTTTAGATTTACCACAACCTTAGCCTGCAACATGGACCTCAAATATTATCCCTTGGACGTTCAGGACTGCACTGTTGAAATCGAAAGCTGTAAGCAGTTGTTGTCATTTGCAATTAATTTAACCTGATTTTTGACATAAACGTTAATTTCTGATTCTTTGATCGAATTTGTATTGAATACTGTGATAGTTTCTGCAGGAATGTACTAAGCCTTTCAGCTGAAGAGTGACTAAGACATTGTGACTCTTAATTAAAAAATTATAGTGCTTACGGATATAATTTTAGACGGTTACACCACAGACGATGTCGTCATGAAATGGCGAGAAAACAAGACCTCCGTAAAGGGTGTACATAATGTCACAATACCCCAGTTTACCATACAAGACTACGATACAATGGAAAAAGTTGTCTCCACTTCCACAGGTAAAGGCTATCCTTATTTTCTTCCAATATTTCTTTAATTCTAAACTGTGTATTAATTGTGGCTATTATGTGATCACATAATATTTATCTAGATTGCTGTTACAAAATTACAACTACAATTCTCTTTTATTAATCTCTAGCCAGCAACCAGTAGCAGTAAAGAAATTTTAGCCCACATTTTTACAAAATAATGGAAATTGAATATATTCATTTTCTCTTGGATTTAGGCTCCTACCAAAGACTGTCCCTGAAATTTGTGCTTCAACGGAACATTGGTTATTTCATTTTTCAAACCTATTTGCCTTGCATCCTGATCGTGATGTTGTCCTGGGTCTCCTTCTGGATTAACCACGAGGCCACGTCTGCAAGAGTTGCCTTAGGTATGAATGAACTAACTTGGGATAGTTTTTATCACAATTCGGCGGCGGCTACATATTTCTGGTGATTTTCTTTGTAGTTTAGGGCATATTTTTCAAACGCCAATGTTGTCAACGCTTAACGTCGCGTCGAGTAAACTCACAAATCCAGTAACCTGGGTTATCCCAACACATGAAATTAAGCATTCATGGTGTGTTTAATAAGAAGGGTATGACTTCTACGACTTCTACCCTTAAGCTACCCGGATATGGAAGGAGAATCGTTCTTGAAAATTTGTTCAATGAGAATTAGCTTGACCTAGAATGTGGTCAAGAGTCCATACTAATTAACATATTACTAATTAATTAACTATTTAACTACGAGGTTTATTGTCAGCACAACGACATAGTTTGAGTAATACATCACATCTACTCAATAATAAAGAATAATTACTAGTGACAGTACAAACTTACAAACTCTTGATAGTATTTATGTAATTCTTTCTTGATATATAGTATATATACTTACATTTAATGAATAATTTAGGTATAACAACTGTACTAACCATGACTACAATCAGTACAGGCGTTCGTGGATCCCTCCCACGAATTTCCTATATAAAGGCTATTGATATTTATTTGGTATGCTTTCTGTTTACATCAGCTAACGTAAATTTTTAAAGGTGGCTGACCAGCTACGTTGAGTATAATTCACAAACATTGTAGAAACAGCACAATATTGACAACTATGGTGATTTTTTCCGGCTACGCCTCAGCGTAGCCGGCTATTATACATTATGCTACCGCATTTTTGCACTTCGCCCTGTGCATTTCTGAGCCGGTTGCATTTACTTCCTGTGATAAACATAGAAGGTGGTTTAGGATTTAATTGACAGTACGTGTATAATATGTCAGTAGCCACTTATAGACGAATATCAAGCCATGAAAATTGACTGCATTGCTTGAATATGCAAATTAGGACTGAGCCAAGTAAACATAAGATTCAGTTTGTTTCATTTCATAACTGGGGCCAGTTTCAGAGATACAGCAATGAAGTTCCAGCAGGCAATACTCTTACATGGCACCATTGACAAACTGTAACTTTTCCTGGACTTACACGTTTCCTCGGAGAAGAGGCAGACTTACAAAACTGAATGTTTCAAAAGACTTAAAATACTTTCAGTCTTCAACAAGTCTAATCAATTCTGGTCGAACTTGTACGTTTGCATCATCAGTGTATTGCGTGACAGCGTAAACTGGCAAAACGGTGGGAAGTGATCGACTTTTGTATACCGTAAATTCAAATCTCTTATCTACCGTACCGAAGCATCTCTGAACGGTGTTGTGGAAATAATTGGTGTAAACTTTACTTTTTATGAAAGCTTTGGGATTTATCATCTACAAGAATTATTTTTTCTGTAGTTTCAAATAACACTTACGGGGACTTATAAACACAGCTTTCTGCCACAAGTACTAAAACTGACTCGAAGCATTGCACAGCAGGAGTAAATAACATTAGAGGAAACTATTGAAGCAAGTATTGTAGAGACAAATCAAGCAGGAACTAAGAATTGACTGCGTAGCCGGCCCAAACTGTATGGCAGTTTAGCTCCACAATTTGCCACAAACATTATGCAGACAACTTCTGCTTGTTAGTGTAAAGGAACTAATACGATATGCATCCCGTAACGTACATCTGAGTTGGCAAGTTGTACAAACTTTTAGATGTCAAGAATCACCAAAAGCATCATTTTTGTTTTTGCGTTCTCGTAACTTCTTCATGTATTTTAGGTAATGTGTTTTGTGTTCGTCTTCGCAGCCTTGTTAGAATATGCAGCTGTGAACTATTCCTATTGGGGGAGCAGAGCCAAGAAGAAAGCCAAGGAAAAGAAGTATGAGGAGCATCGGAATCAGAACGCTGCGGGGCCTTCCGCGCCAGACTGCTACTGGGATAGAGATGCCAGAGATGAAGTAAATATGCGACATACACATATTTATAAAACAGGATTATGTAGATGAATAGAAAATAGCACATTCTGTTTAAAGATCGAAATTTTCTTGTCATTCAGGAGTCATTCAACGAACACTTCTGAGGTTTATCCAGGGTGCATCCCGGCAGAAGTCCATTCTCGCATGAGTGTGTGGCACATACTGTGCGCGCTAACAGTTGCCCGCTCTCCGCAAATTGGTACCCAGTCGAAACGGGTGTACGATAGTATGCTTGTGCCTTGGAAAATACAAACGATGAGCGCGTAAACTTGTTGTCTGTTTCGAGCTTCTGAATGCAAGCATAGCGAACGAACAAATGGACGAGGCCAATTTGCCGAGGTTCAGCCGTTTGTGTTGTTGTTAGTGTAGAGGAATTGTTTCGCTGATATGACGTTTATCATACTCTTATGTATTATACACTCTTGATTTATAGTTAAGTAGGAAAGTAAGCCGCAAGGATGAAAGAGATTAAGGCTGTGCCGTTAGTCGAACCGCGGACCACCCGTTCTGCGGACAGGAAGACTCGCATTGCACCACATAATCGTACCTTTCACATCATTAATATTCTAGTTTAATTCTGGTGTTAGTTTCTTATCTATTTCAGCACAGAGGTGAGGACGAGTGCGGCGCGATCGAGACGGCGGATTTCTCTGACTGCGACTACGACAGCCGACGTCGGGCTTCCAGTGTCGCCAGACTCTCTCCCATTCCAAGCTTACGACATCCAGGTTTCCTTGACACAGAAACGCTTGACTCTCCCGACTATCCCCGGTCCCGTCATTTGCTCTCAAAGAGTACAAGTGGGAGTAGCGTCGGAAAACTACGACAGCGTCGCAGCATAATGACAAAACGAAAGACGCGCGTCCTCCAGTCAATAAAGCAGCGGGCTCGAGCCGTCCGAGCCGTTGTCCCGAAAATTAAGGATATTAATATGATCGACAAATATTCTCGTATCATCTTTCCCTTCTGCTTTGTGGTATTTAACATCATCTATTGGTGCTATTATTCCTTTGTTGATTGGTTCCACAAAAAGATGAGCAGCCAGTAAATTCAAAGTGATACGTACGTACTTCTGGGTGACCAGTAAAAATAGAAATTATATCTTTGTTTTAAATGTTTTGTAGTAATTGTATCGGCGAATAAAGTTTTCTTGTTTTGCTAGTTTTTAATTTACCTACATTAACTATGTAGGTACGTTATTTCAGAATCTACGAATACAGGCGAAAATCTATTACAATCAAATACGTGGCAACGGCTGAAAACGGGTTAACCCAGTTCGCCCACTTCAGACAGCTTAACCCCGCTTGTCCACGGCACACAGTCTACGCTTGAAAATGGGTTAATCCCGTTTAAGCCCGGGACAGCCTAACCCAACCCCAAAAATGTTTGATTGGACTGGGTTAACCCAACCCTGAAATTTTGGGGTTAAACCAAAAATGAGACCTAACTGTTGTATATGAGATTCCATCCTACGTTGTAATTATTCTGCAAAAGAATTTCAGTTAGTAAATTCAGTTTGATGGTAACAAGGGTAGTTACAACACGTGGCGTCGAGGTGGCTTCTGATAAATCTAGCACTTGCCTTTGCCCCTTTGCCATATTTAAGTACCCCGGGCGATCCACCTGTGCCTTGGAAAGCATGGACTAAATCGATGCCCAACTACCTTATAGCCAGTGGCGCAATGCTCCCCAATTTTGGGAACCAACGACGAGTGGCCCTGTTTGTGAGTCTGTTAGGAACAGAAGACCAACTTGTGTTCTACACTTTGTCTGGTTCTGATAATCCAGAACTAACCTTGGATGATGCAATCGCAATGGCAGCTTATCACTTCGATGAACAGACGAATGTTGTGGGATTCCGATTTCGGTTCAAGCAACGTGCTGAGGATAGTGGTGAATCTGTTGATCAGTGGGTCTCCGAGTTGCGATCGCTAGTTGTGGATTGCGATTACGGCCAGCTGCAAGATCAAATGATAAGAGATCAAATGGTAGAAAAGGCGTCGTCGCAGAAGGTTAGAGAAAGACTCCCAATGGAACGAAACCTCACGCTTGAAAAAGCAATCAGCATCGCGCGACAGATTGAGAAAGTGGTGGCGACCTCAAAAGCCCTTCAGCCGACTGCTGGGTGCGTCAATCAGGTATCAACTATTGGAAAGCCTTGGCGGTCAGGTTCTCCCAAACGGGGAAAACCTAAGGCTAGATCTGTTCGACAGGACGTCAGGGAAGATTCCAGTTCTGAAAAGGATGGGGAATGCCCTAGTTGCTGTCAGGATCACGGTGCTTCCAATCGTTGCCCTGCTCGAAAAGCCGGATGCAATAGATGCGGAGGTTTGGGTCATTTCCGCAGAGCGTGCCAATCACAGGAGCCTACCACAGCAACGCATTTCAGAATGGTTGAAGAACACAAAGAAGAAAACGAAACAAATTTAACCATAATTTAAGTGTTTAAGACAATTAATTTTTAATTGAGTTTCAACTGTTAATGTAACATGCTTCAAATAAGGAGGGGGAAATGTTGTATATCAGATTCCATCTTACTGTAAAAGGTATTATTAGTACTATGCACGGCTAAATAAATGGACTTGACTAACTATTTCTGCAGGTTCACAATCGGTAGTGTATGCCTAACTAAACCACCTCGTGCCACTCTAATGAAAACCTAGATCTAAACCAAAAGATAGAACACGACACTTTAAATTCTAATTAGCCAAACTTCAACCTAGACATTTTCCATAAATTCACAAAACTCTGAATCAAAAATATAAAAGATAACGAAATGAATATAAAATCACACCCAACTTAATTATATGTCTCAGCTGCCACAATTAGACAAAGAGCACAATACCCACCTACTTATACCCGAACACAACCAAGACTGAATGTATATTTGGATGTTAAACGACGCCATCTTTGTAAACTAAAGGAATAGCTAACTTTTACATAGTTTGACCATTTGTCAAAAGTCCACGAAAGAATTCCTAGAATTCAACGAATATTTCACACAACGTTGTAATTATTCTGCAAACGAATGATGTGTAATCACCTTATAATTCAAGAGTACATAATATAAGAGTGTGCCACTAAGCACACTCTCTGTTGCAGAAATTATGCTCTGCCCGCTAACGGCCCACCCCCCCCCCCGCAAATTAGACCCTTCACTTCAAATAATTTTGTGCGCTATGTTTGTGTTCTAAAGCTCGAAGCTGGCACAAAATTCGCGCACGCACTGCTTGTGTTTTCGAGCTTAAGCACATAAACATAGAGCGAGTGAGCGTACCCCCGTTTCGACTAGGTACTGATTTGCGGGGGGGTCACTAGGGTCTGATTTGCGGGGGGGGTCACTAGGGTCTGAATTGCGGGGGGGGGGTTGGCCGTTAGCGAGCAGAGCATAGTTTTTGCTCTGATAACAGAGAGTGTGCTTAGTGGCACACTCCTATATTATGTACTCTTGATAATATGCAGTATAAAAGGGCATGATTTCAGTTAGTAAATTCAGTTTGATAGTTAGTGTTGTAATCCCGGTTGAGCTAAACCCGAGTTTGATAGGACCAGCAACTGGAGTGAAACAGCTTCAGTAAAGTAAACGTTTTCATTGTTTTGCAGTTATCTAATGAACAAAGCACAGTACCAATTTAGTAAACATGATTAATGAAATTTATAGAACATTAAGAGCTATGTCAAACACTTTACTCACAAACTCCACAATACGTTGCTCTACGTGTGGGCACTCAACTCCACAAAGTTTCAATATTGTTGTGTTTTGTTTATATTTCCCAAATACTACATTTTTGCATTGTCTCTCTTAAGTTCTTCTCATGCGCACAAACCGATCTTCCCCTGGGAAATAGACCTCTGGTGGAAGGCGTGTTCGAGTGGACCGACGAAGCGGCATCCCTCGCACGTTGGGTTCTGCAGGGGGAGGTGGTTGGGGTTGTCGGGGCTGTCCGTGCTCATGTGGACCATGTAGGGGCAATTCAGGGAAATCCTCGGGCTGTGCCCCTGTAGCCGCGGATGGCAGCTTTAGAGCAGGCAATGACCAATGTGACAGCTGCGTACCATTCCATCTTTGGTTGTTTTCAAGCAGAAAAGTATTGGGACTCACTTACTTGAGACCTTTAGTGGCGTTGAAAATGCAGACTGGCCTTTTCGATGTTGAGGAAGGCGATAGCGAACGTAGTAGCCTACGCTTATATCCTTTACCACTCTATCCTTGAATCCTTGGTTTGCGTCGTCTGCATATTTTCTTTGATAACGGGTAATATTTTCGCGCTTTCCTGGTAACCTCGGAACCAACTTTTTCTGGGATTTCTTCCAAGGAGCATCTCTGCTGGCGTGAGCTCAGAAGCTCTATGCTTCGTAGTTCGGAAGGTGAGCAGTATTTCTCTATGGCTTGAAACCACTCCTTTCCTTGTATGCTGGCAGCTAACATCCTTTCTGTTAGGGTACGATTCAGTCTTTCAATGAATCCGTTAGATGACGGGTTGTACACAGCCGTCTTTGAATGTTTTATGTCACACGTTCTCAGAAATGACTGGAATTCCTCAGATGTAGATTGTGGGCCATTATCGGTAACAATTTCATCTGGTAACCCAAAGCTGCCAAAGATGGGGCGTAGGAAAGTTATGACAGATCTTGACGTTATCCGTTTGCAACTAGCTACCTCAGGCCATTTAGAGGTATAGTCACTTAACACCAAAAGAAATCGGCCATGAGCGGGTGCCGTGTCATAAGGACCAACGATGCCAATCGCTACTTTCTTCCAAGGCTGCTTTGGTACAGGAACGGGTTCGACCGGTTTTTGTGAAGTTTCACTGCTTTGTCGCTTAATTGACACGGGAGACAACTCTTTACATAGGACTCAACGTCTTGATTTGCCGTTGGCCACCAGTAGTGATCTCTTATCCTTTGTTTTGTTTGACTGATTCCAGGGTGAGACTCATGAGCTAGCTCAATTATCCTTTCTGTCAAACTTCTTGGGACGACGATTCTTTCTTCTCGGAAAATTTTTCCTTGTACTTCTGATAGTTCATCCTTGATCAAAAAGTAAGATCGGTCTGAGCTATTTTTATCCAAGCGTGGAGACCATCCTATCCTACAAAATTAAATAAAGATAATGCACAAAAATCGGACCTCCGGCGGGATTTGATTTTTCGATGCCTTCGGTGTGTCGTACAAACGCGCTGCCAGCTGGACACGGTTACTCGAAACTGAGTCCACCTCAAGTTTTTTAAATTTAAAATATACTTATGCTTTGGTATCTTTGCATTTACGTCAATGTAGATTCGTGAAATATATTTATGTATGCTAATAGTTAATCAAACATTCAAGAAAAGCTTGCAGAAACAACTCACTTATTTTTCAGTCCAGATGCGATATTACATTATTAACTCTATTAGAACAGTTGCAGCCAAATTTCCTTTCATTAGAAATACCTAATTATTAGCAAATTTCTTCGTTAGAAATGTTGCGTTAAGGTTAATAAAGTCATGTCAAATAGTAAGTGACAATTTTTACGTCATTCTTATTAGTCCTGGCTGAGAGCAGTGAACATTTCTTTTTATTTTTATGCATCCAGTCCTATCCAGAAACAAGTGACCCCTAAAAGGGGCAATATTTCGCCATAAGAGAGTTAATTTCATCTGAACTAACAGACCAATGTGTTTTTATTCAAACGCTAACCAAGTACTTTGTGCAACTTGTGTTAATAAAAATAGCGTTACAAATTAAATACTCGTGACTATGCTGTAAAGAGACTGAACTGCAGAAGATATCTGATGTATTTTGAGAACAACTCTCAGAAAGAGTTATCACCTTTAGGCACCTGGAAATGTCAGTCAGCCCCAAGGTACAGAAGAAAGTTTCTCAATGACATATCTGGATCTGTCAGAATTAGGCTTTTCAGTTGTAAAAAGGCTACACATACATTTATTACACTACACTTATCACAATATATGAGTGTTTCGGATCAACAAATGGTTGGGCAAGCTCACTTTTTACTTCTTTGTTAAATTTTCGTTAATCCTCTGATAATTTTATTTTGGCTCAAACAACAGATAGTCGAAGTCTTGCCTGGTGAATAATAAAATAAGCCTGTTTTCAGCTTTCACAACTGAGATTGTCGAAAGCTAATGCTGCCATTCTTGTTATTATCTGCGAGGGACTACAGGACCAGAGTCGGCTTCATGAGCAACCCTGGGCGCCCTGGGTGTGACGCTGTGACGCGGCTATACTTATTTTAGGAAACTCAAACGCCGCTTGGGGAGCATGTTTTCTGCAAGTTGGCATCGTCGCTTAAAAGTGTCTTGTCCTTCATTTCAGAGGAATACAGAAAGAAGCACCACGTCAAAAAATTAATTTTCCAGTGGCCCCACGTAAAAGTCATCTAGGTCACGTCCGTGGCATTATCTATTCAAAAGACACTTGATTCTATTGTAGGCTTTTAAGAAATGATTCAATATTTAGGCAATATCTCATTTGCATAATTTGCATGTTGAAATAATAGTGTTTGATTTTGAGTTCTTGTCAAGGGGGGCAAGCTAAGAATTTTGTACAAAGCAAAAGAAATACTTATTTATGCCCCCTGCAGAAAAACCAAACTTGCTAAAAAAATCTAATTTTAAATTCGATTAAGCAACGATTATTCCAATCACTCCCTTTCTTCTGGAATTTTACTCAATGACAGATTTCAACCATGGCCCCTCCTGAAGTAAAAAAAGGGCGCAGCTAGATCTACATGATAAACATAGGCATTACTCCTGGTAGGAGAAAATTTTCAGTTCAAAAGTGGGTCCACCCGTAACAAATATTTCGCCTTCGGCGAAATAATAATTTCGTGAAAGCGTAATTCTATAACTTCGTAGGCTGGAAATTTGTACATAGTTGAAGGTTAGAAATCATGAGATATATAGGTACATGTTTTCTCTCAGTCAACATTTAGGTCATGCAAAACAGTGTTTGACAGGCGTGATTTATGTCATTCCTTTCCAAAGTAGCCTGAACTCGAGCGAACGAAGCTTTTAATAGTAGAATGGTTTACCTTCTTTAGTCGTCAGCTCTTTTGTCTTTTGTCGTGGGCCGTTGTAACAAAATTATTTTCTAGCTTTCAGTTTCACTCCATCGTCTGCCCTAACTAGTTTCAGCCGGTATTGTGCAATAATATTCCTGAATTAATTAGAACACGTTAATTAGAGCATCATTTAATGAACAAGCAAGAGCTTTGTGCAAAATGAGCCCGTTTTGACCATATTTACTGTAAATATAGAGTCCTGCTGCGAGTAGAAATACATAATTTTGATACGTATCTACGTTGCCGGCATCATACTCGACTTACTCACAGCAGAAACTACACCCGTCATATCTGAAGCTTATATACCCTCCGCCATGAATTCCCCTTGATGAGTATTAATGCAAATTCTGTGATACTAATGCTTATACCTACTCTCCAGTCTCCACCTAATTTTTAACAACAATTTTATAAGGCAAGACGAAATCAGCGGTGTTCCACTGAGGACTTGTCAAAATTTAAGTTTAAAAGATTGGAAACCGCCACCACTTCATTTCACTTTTAAAAGTCAGAGTACTGTCTCACTGTACATTCATTCGTAAACTGCTCCAGAACTATTATGCATAGTAATCTGCGGTCTATTGTCAGCAACTTGACCTCAGTTACCGTTCGTGTATTAGGTAAGTTAAACTGTGGTCACACTTAATACGAGTTCTTCAATGAATTATTTAAATTAAAGTTTTCAGGATCGCATGAAGGGGAAGTAGCAAAACATAGTTCATTGAATTCTTATTGTCTCCGTCAAAGACATGAACTGATGAGCATAAAAGTTTCAAATTTAATTGCGTTGAAGGTGCTAAGTTATTATTGGAGTTATTTAATGTTGTTAATTAGCCATAGTGACAGCAGAGGTAAAGACAGAGATCAAAGATCAAGTTGGATCAAAACTGGTTTTTCGAATGTTTAATCTAACCTGGAAGTCTGTCTATTAACTTCTACATATTTAAAACTGAAAACTCGTTTGTTCAGTAGAAGAATTAATAAACAGTTTCATACTTTGCTATATGGATAACTGTGTAAGCGTGTGGAAAACATACTCTCAAAACTGATTATAGTAGACCTGCTGCGCCGAGGCGCAGCAGGAAAAATATTTATTCAGAATACATCCCATCCCAAGTTTGTATTTTCAGTAAAATGTTTCCTTGCAGGAACATACACATACTTATTATTAGTAAGATTTTTCTATTGCGTTCTATAGGTGTACTTAATTCCTGCAAGCTTTTCAACCTACATCTAGTACTTCCTACCTATTTTCGGAAGCACTCGGAACGGAATCCACACCGAATTACATGTAAGCGTTATGAGCAAATAAATGTAAACCTTTGAAAGCTTGTTAAGACTAAACACATCAAAGGAATATATCTTCCTGCCGTTCAGGCCTGAAATACATGTAGTAACTAGATCTGATCCTTCATGTACTCGGGATCAGATCATTCTAACAGTAGAACTTATTGCCTATATAAAGGATCGTATGATCAGTTAATGTCACCTGTCTGAATAGTAAACGCAACAATAACGGACGACACAATGCGCTACTGACATTACAACTCTGGAGAACAAGTTTCACATTTGCTGTTCCGTATTCCCTTAAACATATTTTGGTGCAAACATTTTTAGGAACTCCACGTGAGCACGTTAACTCATCCATTCAGTTGAGCGGAAAAATTTAGCAGTTTGAAAATTTGCAGAAAGGAATATCATTATTGCACTCCGCTATTTCTCGTCAATTTCAAGTTACCGAGGACAGTTATCCATTTAGGAAGGAAGACCTGTAAATCTGAATTCCATTCTAATTGCCGTTCCATTACTTCAATAGTAGAATTCCTAAAGAATATGTTATTTATATCAAGGGTACATAATACATAAGAGTATGACAGCAGGCATACTCTGTGTATTATCAGCTTGACACATCCTCTGCACGCTAATGGCTGAGCCCATCCCCGCAAATTGGCATCCAGTCGAAGCGGGGGTACGCTCACTCGCTCTATGCTTGCGTGCTAAAGCTCGAAAACTCAAGCGAATTTTGTGTCTGCTTCCAGCTTTAGCACACTAGTATAGCGCGCGAATTCTTTTGAAGTGAACGGTCCAATTTGCGGGGGGGGGGGTCAGCCGTTAGCGTGCAGAGGATGTGTCAAGCTGATAATACATAGAGTATGCCTGCTGTCATACTCTTACGAATTATGTACTCTTGTTTATATTCAGTTAATTAATTAATACTTCACATTGGAACTGTGCAAGAAGAGTGTAGCTTAAGTTTTGGAGGACGATTCAATTCAAACTCTAACTATACTGGGGTTTCAGTGGGCGCCAACCTATAAAATACAAAAGTAGTTGAAAATTTTATATCATATTCTTGTTATAATTCGATCCAAAATACGAAAATACTCGAGTTAAGGATCTTTGCTGATGAAACAATGGATGGAGAAGTTAAGGACGAGATTTGTTACTTCATTGTAATCACATAATAATTGTTCTTTAGCTAGAACTCTTTAAGCTAACTACCAAATAATCTATTGTATCAGTTTTTTGCTTTGAGAGCTTGAAGTAAACGCGCACTATAACAGTGGCGCTGCGCTACAGAACCTACGCTGTACATGGAATCATTACAGTTTTCTCAGTTCGATGGTACTTCGGAGACGTGAACTCGCTATCAAGAATGTCTCGAAGCTGTTCATTTGGTAAGGCAAATGGACATCGATGCTGTGAAAAAATGTAGCCTTCCTTATAGCCTATCAGTTCTTTGTTTTGAGAGCTTGAAGTAAACGCGCACTATAGCAAACAAAAGCGTGCGCTATGTTGAATATTTTGTGACCTTTCTGTCGTTGTATGTAAACGAGCACATTGTGCTCATATACTGTACGACATTAAAACTTATTATTATTATCAACGTTAATCTTAGCTAAGCTATTCATAGATGTTCATATGACTTCGTTAGACTTGAGTTATAAATAACTTTGACTATAGGTAAGTCCTCATAATTAATCATTCAGCATTATCAGATCAAGGCTAAAACTTTCCTATGTATTCTTATGACATGCTTAGTTATGGGCTAACTTTATCACATTTCTTAGCACTTTTAACACTGTTTCAACTAGGAGGGGAAGTTTATCTTAGTGTTGGGCGTTCGCTGGATTTTTCGTCGCCTAAGCCAACTGGTTTCGCAGTACTTTGGTTCTTTGGCCGGCCAAAGGCAAACGGTCAATGATCGGCCCATGAGTGGCCAACGTGCAGTTTTCAAGCCCAGGTGAGAATTTTCTCCGGCCAACCGCGAAACATTGCTAAAATTTTGCTGTTTTTCTTTATTTTAAACAGATAAAGTTGGAGTCAGTTGTTCGACAAATTTTCGAGTTGTCGGAAGGCGATGGCCAAGCGTTTGGTCGGCAAATTAGCAACTGGCGAACACCCAGTGACCCAGCACTATTGAATAGTTGGGATAATTTTCCGACAATTAACAGCATTAATATTTATTTTAGCTAACATTCAGTAACTAACAATTTCAACTTTAAATTGTTGCGCAAGCTTCATGTTATTCCTGTGAACCACGTGGCGTCGCCTGTAGCGATCTTGTACTATAGCTGATCCTTTCCATTCAACTACTTTGAGAGGTGCCGACCAGTGCAAGTCCAGCTTTTTAAGAATACCTTTATTCTTAACCATTACTGTCGACCCAATCCTAACTGACGGTCTACGGACTTTTCTATTGTAATGCTTGGCTATTTTCTATTGCTTGGCGAGTTGCGATTTGCCACTTCTTCAATCTTCAGCTTGCGATTTGCGACTTCTTCAATCTTCAACTTGCGATTTGCTTCCACTACAACTTTCCTAAGTTGAACTTGTAAATTGCACAGGTAAGGTTCCGCAACCTGAGTAGTATCCGCTCTCCAAGTATCCAGAGGTATGCGCAGTTGGCACCCGCGTGTAAGTTAGGAGTATGTCCAGTAGATGCATGTACGGCCGATCGGTACCCCATAGCGACTATGCAGGGTACGAAAGAATCCCAGTTTTTCTGGTCAGCGTGACAACAAGAAGAAGGCATGTTTCCAATTGTTTGGTTAAATCGTTCCACTAATCCCTGTGTCTGCGGATGGAAAGGCGTACTGCGTCTTTCCTCAATTCCAAATTGTGTGACAGAGCTAGCCTGGTAGTAATTTAAATTAGATTTGAACTTGAAAATTAGAGAATTAGAAACTTGCACACTCAAGTAAAAAATAAATTACACTTAGGTAACAATACGCAGTGCATTGCAAACAATACCCAGCTAGTGATTGAAATGAAAACTGCATTTAAGTTAGTTGCTCTTAACTCAATAAAAATAACCTTAGTCGCGAAGCTACTTTAGGTAATCAAATTAAGTACTGAGGACAATTATTGTAAGACATACGGTAGACACTAATTGCTACACGTAACTAACTAAATGTAAATGTTCATTGTATTCTTGTATTGTGCTAATGTGTTAATTATTATTGTCCGTGTTTGTGATGTCTTGTAGTTGCTACCGTAATTCAGAAAGAAAGTGTTTGTAAGGCTAAGCAAAATTGGGCTTCCAAATTGGGTTTTCTAGAAAAACTTGGTCTTCTTATTTCTGACAATGATAGATTTTACGGAGGAATTGGAAATTGGCTTTAGGCTTGTTGCTTACGTCAATCGTCCGAAATAAGGAATATTCTAGAAGCTTCTTAGCCCAAAAAGCTAGCAACAAGCGAGAGTATTTTGTTGGAAAAGCTAAGGGCTGGAAACTTGTAATACCTATGGGAAATGTAGAGAGAAACTTTAGACTATTATTGGAATTGGAAACAAATTGTAGGTATTACGTAATCGCAATCGCTTTACGGTACTTCGGCTTGGAATAGTTTGCTTCTGTGCTATTCATTGGGTCTTGGTATTTGTGCTGGTTGAGTCAAGTGGTGTTCAATAAACTGTGTGCTTGCTATATTGTCAAAGTAAAAGATCGTGAAGTGTACCTACTGGCTAAGCTAAGACTCCGATAACATTAGTGAAGATCCACTGCGCTTTAACTCTGCCTGCGCTGGTCGTCTACCCCACGGCCCGCGACATTTGGAGACAGTAGCTTCGAGACAAGGACGATTCAAAGCAAGGCCCCTGATCAGATATTAACACTAAAGAAATTCCATGCCGGCTAATGTAGTCGTTAAAACATGGAATAATTGCTTCAGAAGTCTGGTGCGGCAAAGCATACAGTTGCTGTTACTTAGTAAAGGTATCAGATATAACCAGAAGATAACGGTTACCTGCGAATGAAAGTGAATGATATGCAATATCTGCTTCAACTGGTATGGTTTCGAAGTGGACATATTGACCGGTAGAGCGCGTGCATGCACAGGAGGTGGCTTTCGTCTCCTGCAAAATTTACAGTACTGAATATGTTTGATCACGTCTTCTTTGATTTTGGGCCAATAGAATTGTCGCAGAGCTTTATCATTAGTCTTGTCGATTCCGAGATGTCCAACAGTTGCATTGTCGTGAAGCATCCCAAGGGCTTTCGCTCGTAGCTGTTTTGGAACTACGAGTTGATTAATAGTTTTACCTTGAATATTAGTCCGACGACACAGCATGCCATTTATTACCTCGAGTCCGCCATCGTCGCAGATAGAAGGTAGGTCCTTTCATTTTGCGTAGTTCTTTTGGAGCAGTGCGAGTACGATTGATTTTGGGCTGATAAATTATGTATAAATCTCTGTCCCGCTGTTAGTTGTGACAATCTCTTGCTGATGAAAGCAATTGGATAAACTGATTTGGTTCACCGTAGCCCGAGACAGTGCGTCAGAGTAGATATTATCTCACCCTGGAATATGAGATACGTCGTAATCTTCAAGTCTTGCTATCTATCTGGAAATCTTGGGAAGAGGATTCTTTATAGATCTTAGTGTTTTTAACGGCATGTGGTCTGTTCGCACTGTGAACACGCTATTGTACAGATAAGGCTGATAATGATCGACTCCCCAAATAATCTCCAATGTCTTGTCTCCTATTGGTGGTAGTATATTTTTGTTCTGCTTTAGATAAGGCTCTGTTGGCAAAACTTACTATTTTTCTTTGACATTTTGGAGTTGGAGTTGCAACAGTACGGCACCCCAGCCAGCACTTGTTGCATCGGTGTTAAAACTAAAGGCACATTGAAGTGCAGGAATGCAAGGGCTGGTGCTGTTGACAACAATTGTTTGACTTTCAGAAATGAGTTTTAGCAGCTACTGATCCAATTCCATACTGTGTCTTTTCGGGTTAATTCTTGTAGCGGCCAGAGAAGAGTGGATAGATTTCTGCAGCATCGACGCAAATAAGAAGCTAGCCCTAGAAATCGTTTAAGACTAGTTCCGTCGGTTGGTTTTTCATAGGAGACGATGGCTTGAACCTTGGAAGGACCTGGCTTGAGCCCTTCCAAGGATACAGGAAAGGAACTCCTGTTGCAAAAAAACGTACATATAGGAGTTTCAAGTTTGATACGAGCTTTACTGAGGCATTCCAAGACCTTTCTTGTCGCTACAAGACTTCGTCAAACGACGCTCCAAATATCACAATGTCGTCAAGATAGATCAAACAAGCTTCCCAGGCTAATTCTTTTGATTAATATTAATTGCATTAAACGTTGAATGTGGCTGGAGCACCAGTAAAGCCAAATGGCATAGCGTTGAGTTGATGCAGACCCCGATGCCTTCTTGGCGTTGTATTGGGAGTAATAATGTCGTGTTCCATGACATGCCAAAGTCAGCCGAACTTTCGGATAAAAATGTTTGTAACGCCACAATTCTGACCCTTTTCCAAGAGGCAGCATTTTCCGAGAAGCTTGGGAGTCCGTGCTCCTTAAAATCTTTAGATAGCTGACAATTATTAGATTTTTGAGGGTTTAATTCCTCAAAACACACAGAACCAGCATTAACCAAGTTAATGATATTGACGTTATTTAAAAGTGGAACAAAAGTGCCTAAAGCTGATCACGCATGTAGAAGGTTGTGAAATGTTCCGGCATTGAATGCGCAGAGTTCCTTTGGTAATGTTGTCAATGCTGTTTGCCAATAAAATGTTACTTTTAAACATAAATTTCTTAGAACGGTTCGAACGCACCGTTATAGGAAGTTAGATAGTCTACGTTTGCGGTTAACTGAATGTCCGCCCAAAGTCTTTGCTAAGGTAACTGTTGCAGGTGGAGGGAGATGGTGCAATTCTTGCAACTGGAAAGTGCTTCCGTCTCGAAAGGCTAGAGTCTTGTCTATTGTGTTAAAATTAATACCAAAGTGTCCAAGAAAATCAAGCACCAAAATAGCATCACAGTTTAAACTTTTGGCCACTTAAAATGGATAATTAATAGTTAAGTTCGGGAAATCAATAGGTAACACGGTTCCTCAAAACTGTCAAAGCAGTTTTATTAGAGGTTGTCAAATCTGGACCTCCAGGTGTTAGTGAAACATCTGGTGTCGGCATTTGATCGAAGACAGACTTATTTAATAAAGAAATGGAGGATGCAGTGTCCAACAAAAAATTTATTGTCTGTCCTCCTACTGCACCCAGTAGACAGTGACACAATGGGAAAAGGAAATCTGGGGTGGTACTTTTGATGTTGATATATTAACGATAACCTTATGTTGCGCGGGTGACGACCACCCCTGAACGTCACCCGACGCCCATTTAAAGGTTGTGATCTGGGCCAATTGCCATAGCGATTGGGGGCTTAATCTTGGACGACGGCTGTTCCCTGATCGGCTCGAAGAACGGGCTGTATGCGACTTCTGGTGGCTATCCCGATTCCGTGGGTTGTCTGGTCTGGAAAACTGCTCTGTCGAGCTTGGGAAGGTGGTGGCTCAAGCGATTGGCTTTTGAGGCTTACCGTCGTCAAAGTCTGGATTGGCCCGAGTTACCTTGGGACCAATAGGGCCCCTCTCCAGGGGAATTTTCCGGGAAACCTATCTCGATTTGACACCTCTGGATGTACTAGGTGTATGCTTAGTAGTATATATGTCGTCGTAATTTCTGTATTCAGTAAATACTGTATTTACTGGCCGATTTCAGTAAATACGGTATTTACTAGTAAGAATGGTATTTTCTTTAAACTCCCCATCTTTACACGTAAATAGCATTCTTACTGAAACTCGTCCAGTAAATACTGTATTTTCTAGTAAATTCTGTATTTTGTCTTAAACGCCTTTGTCTTTGTGTGTGGCTAGGGGTTCAAAGGGCACGCCGACGTCATATTTAAAGCGAAAAGATACATACATATGCGTCATACATTATCACAATATGTGCAAAGGGTGCTTGAAGATAAACTCCAGCCGTTAAAAATATAAGTTTACAAAACTAAGAAATTGTTTTAATTTTAACAGTTTTTAAAATCAAGACAAATATGTATATATGTATTATGTTTTTTCTGTAGTGCCACACCCGTTTTGCTTTCGCGATGAGGGGTGACGCCAGACTCATTTTGCTCAGGGTCCGTAGTCTGGCGTTGAATAATTGCAACCGCAATTACCCGAGGCGTAGGCAAGGCTACTGCCGGGGCAGAAGTGATCACGATACACTCACTGGATCCTGACCACCCGTCAGCTCCATTCAAAGGAGTTTCCCCCCTTGAGCGGCCAACCCCTAGAAAATCTCGGATAAGCACAGAACAACTTTGGGGGGGTTATCTTCTGGCACCTCTGCGCCATGCCTATGCTCTAAACAAATTTGTTGCCGGCTGGCAACAGACAATTTTGAAGTTTCGTGTTTTGAGTTGCGAAAGCGGAGTACCTCTACTTTCCCCCGCAGTCAACTCAAGTGTTCACGTGTGTGTTTCAGAAAGCGTTTGTGTAAGCGTACCGGTAGGAAGTAACTCAATTATTTCTTATTTTAAACAAGACTGGCTATGGAGTTCATTTAAATGAATAGATTAACTTAGCTCGGTAGCATGGAGGATCCTTCAGTTGAACTTCTTGTAGAGTAGGCACAAGAGAATGCTCCACTTTCACACCATAATGCTCCAAAAATACAACACTAAGCAGCTTTGGCTCAGAATTGGATTTGGCCGCGTCCGGCGGCACCTTTTATGACTTTCTCATCGCTTGGGGCCAATTCGGCCGTTTTCAGCAACATAACCTAACGAGATTTCCATAAATTGTTGCTTCACGGCCATCTTTTTGCCAAACTTTGTGGGCGCTGCAAACAAAGCAGAAGCTGCAAAACGGTTGCAAAGGAGCATGGCCATAGTAGTAGAACCAGCATATTTAGCAATGTGTGTAGGTAGCTGTGATCTCCAAATTTAAGCTGAATTGAGTGTAACAATTGATTTTTATGGCAAATACCCAAAAGTCTATATTGGTATGGCATGTAAAAGTTTTGTTCCAAAAATTGTCAAAATCGCTGCCTCTTTGTTCAAAATAGCGGAGCGTATATGTATGTATTATGTAATCATAATGAATTACGATTAATTAAAAATTAATACGTGACTTAATGGCTTTAATCCTGTTTACTTTTTGTAACCTAAAAATACTCGAATAGCGGTTTAAAACTTTAAGTAACCTTATCGTGTATCTTAAATTCTGTATAGATACAAAATTTATTATAAAATACAGAAAACGCGTAATACAACCGTATAATACACGTATCTCTGTTGATTTTAAAAACTGTTAAACTTAAAACAATTTCTTAATTTTGTAAAGTAATATTTTTAACGTCTGGAGTTTATCTTCAAGCACCCCCTTTGCACATATTGTGATAATGTACGACCTACTTTTGGCTTTAAATATGACGTCGGCATGCCCTTTGAAAACCTAGCCACACACAAAGACAAAGGCGTTTAAGACAAAATACAGAATTTACTAGAAAATACAGTATTTACTGGACGAGTTTCAGTAAAAATGGTATTTACGTGTAAAGATAGGAAGTTTAAAGAAAATACCGTTCTTACTAGTAAATACCGTATTTACTGAAATCGGCCAGTAAATACAGTATTTACTGAATACAGAAATTACTATGACATATATATAATTTATACACTTGTTACATATCATATAAATTTTAAAGTTATTAGAACTGCTTTAAATTTAAAATGAAATAAGAAAAGAACTTCAGAAATTTAGAAATAAGTGTAGTAAACTCAAAAGCTAGGCTTCTCAGCAGAAGCAAGAGAGACTTCAGCAAGCGTCCTTTACTCTAGTCACAACAAGACTAACTCAACTTCTTGACAGGCACAAAAACAATTCTTCGAAATATCGAAAGAACAAAAGGGTAAAATACATTTTGAAGATAAAATATCCAATATCGAAACGAACTAATTAACTAAACTAATTAATACAATAATAAGATAAACAAAGAATGGAAAATGATACTAAATAAACGATAATAAAAAATAAATGATAAAAGTTCAAATTGTCATTTGACACGAAGGGGGTAATATGGCAACGTCCCGGTGCCTGGAACAGATCAGCGATTTTGGGATGACGGTTTTGGTGGGGGTCCAGCTGAAGTTCCAGCTATGACCTGATTCCACAGGTACCATATGATATCGGTAACCACCATCTTCGTTGACCAACAAAGGAAAATAGCAGATTAGCTGAGACGCATTAGCTGCGGAAGGTCCGCCAGCTTGATAATGCGGGTTCTCCTGCAAACAAGAAGGTAATGATGTAGACTGTATACGGGCTGGTTGCTGTGGCCCTACGAAATAGACTGACGGTTCAGGTATAGGCAGCAATGGTGCCCGATATCGCGGATTACTTGAAGAACTGGTCATGCTTTGACCCAGTTGAGCGGTCATAGAGTAGGTGAATTCTGGGTTGCAACACAAGATTTGTGCTGGCGTTCGCCAAGTAGTAAAGTTGTCAGTAGAGGTCGTTAGAGCCTGGCTAATTGCGTGAGAAGTATGAGCAGTATTTAAACTCTTGGTCATATTATTAATTTCCTGAACAGTACACAGTCCTTGTGTCACTGGTTCAGGTTGAAGAGTGGTGAACGTGGTTCGATTCACTTGTTTTGTGTTACTACGCTCGGTATCACCTAGATTCATTGACTCTAGGGTTTGAGTTAGAGTGGACACTGTTGATTTATCAGTGCCTGGTACACACATAGATTCTAAGGTTTGAGTTTGAGTTGATACCGTTGGATTTTGGTGTTTGCGTGTCCCACTCACCTGATGGTTTAGTTTTGAATTGCGTGATCTGGCACGCTGACAGGTGAAATGGCATTGGGATACTTGAGCATATTGAAGCATCTGATAGGTGGCGTTTGTCAGCTTCCGCTTGCATCCCCATAAGGCAGGAACATACTCAGACCACTGTCTAAGTAAGACATCGGTGCCCCTAGGAGATAAATGGAGATCGTCTGCGTACAGCGAAGGATCCAGGTTCAAGTTTCTACGTGACGGGTCATTCAGGCTGTGACCCTTCTCCGCCGGTTGACAAAAGGCGTGACCTCAAGCAACATGAAGTGGAACCCAGCCTGAGCACAGCCATCATGCAGAAACTTTTCAAAACATAAATAGGTACGTCCTGGTAGGCTATGGCGATCTTGGGGTGGAATAGATGAGATGTAAACCTTCTCAGCCACTGAGCCAAAAAGATTGACAAGCTTCTCAAACCCCTTTTCCCATTCTGACGGATGTTGCTGCACATCGATCGTTGCCGTGTTGACCACAATGAACCCATAATCGCTGGGATCGACCATGCTGTTAAGAACCATATATGGGACATGCAGCATAGGCGCACTTCCTTTCGCGAGAACGTCTCCGCACTCAAGCCACGCCAAGTGCTTGAGCTGGGAATTGGAGATCAACAATCCAGATCGAGCCGGATGTGGCAAGATGATCCGAGTGCAAAGATCGGAAATGCTGTAACGAGGCTGATAGGAGCAGGTACCATGTTGGACATAGCTGGAAAACAGCTTCACCAGTTGTCCATGATGATTGGCTCCGTTCCACTGATCAGGTCCCTTCCGCAAGGATTGGTTGGTCGAGGCCCCTGTCTGCCAAAAGTGGTCAGCACCAAAGGCTGCAAACATGGTAGCCTGGTCGTAGCTGTCAAACAGCTCCCAAATATCAGGGCTAGTTGAGTACAGAAAACAATCAGATGAGCCTCATCTCGGCCCAAGGTCCACGCGGGACATTCCGGCAGAGAGGTTAGACCGATAATGTTTCGGAGTTGATCAGAACGTCCTCCGGCAACTGAAAGCAGTTCCTTAGCAGCCATTACGAAACCAAGCCGTTGCATAGGAATATATGCCAACAGTTGTTTCTGGCACCAAAATGGCAAAGGAGACCGCCCACAGACAGTCAGATCGTTTGAATAGTCCAACGACAGCAGGCAATCTGGTGACGATATGTTGACCACATTGCTTCGATCTGGTGGAGGATCTGGCTGATGCGATGGATCAGGGGCAACCGGCATTGGCGCTTCCGGAGGTGGAAACTTCTGTCTTTTAGGTTTGCTTCGAAGCTCACCGTCACTGGAATCGTGCGTCCACAATCTGAAAATGCAAAGAAATCAATAATACCATGCGGGATCGAAGATTGTATCTATTGTAAGTTTGCGGTTGCGCAGTCGCAATAGTTTTATTCTTTGCAATGTCAGTGTTGCCAAGTTTTAAACTGTTTGAATTTAGCTGATCAGTTCTAAGTTTACAGGGTATTGTGTTGTCTATGTGATGCCACTTTGCTGTTTCGGGAGAGTCTGTGTCTAGGTAAATGAAGAGATTGGGCAGTTTTACGTCTAGGGGCCTTTTCGCGAATGGATAGAGTAGAGTTAAAATTAACTCGATCCTTTTCGCGAATGAGTTAAAAGAGTTAAACTTAACTCGCCGAGTTAGGCGGAGTTAAAAATTTTAACTCTACTCGCATTCATGAAAAGAGTTAAAATTAACTCTACCCTTTTCGCGAATCACTTGTGGAGTTAAAAATGTATGGAGTTAAATTTAATTCTACTCTTTTCGCGAATGGATTAAATTTAACTCTGGCTAACTCCGATTCATGTTTTTCTATACAAATTTAACCCGCTTCCAACTACGCGGGTTAGAGGGAGTTAAAACCTTCAGTAATCAGTGAACAGCCTTTGTAAATTGTTGTCGTAGCTCATTTAATATTAGACATTTTAAAACACTTTTTGTACACTTTTAAAACTTACTTTTACACTTACTTTTAAAACACTTTAGGCTCTATACAAGGTCAGCAAGTCAAAATTTGACGCAGTGTTACATAATAAGTGCGCTAAAATACTTCCAAAATAAAGTTTACCTGAATTCAGCAGCTTTTATGACCGTTACGTTAACTCTGCTTACGAATTCGTGAAAAGAGCAGAGTAGAGTAGAGTTAAAATTAACTCTAAGAGGAGTTAAAAAGCGCAGAGTTAAAATTAACTCTATCCATTCGCGAAAAGGGTAGAGTTAATTTTAGCTCTACTCTACTCTACTCTACTCCACTCTACCCATTCGCGAAAAGGCCCTAGGACACGAAAAGGTCCTGTAAACTTAGCGGTTAGTTTAGGTGACATAAGCACAGGGGGACCTTTTTCACCCCCATACTTAGTTCTGTTTCTAACCAAGTACTTTTCCGAAGTTCAATTTATCCGTATATAAATCTAAACAAACTTACCTGAGGTTGCCTGATATTCCCGAACTGAAACTATACTGAGTGTAGTGAGATGTAAAGACATATTCATGCAATAATTAAGAATATTTAAATTGAGAGTATACGGTAATGTGAAAAATCCGAAATTCAGGTTACATGTTAATTCGCGTTGACCGCTGTCTCCAAAGTTGTGTTTTCCTATACCTTTACATTTAGAATAATAATTTTAAGCTTAACCTTTTCTTTGATAGCAAACCATCCTTCGCAGTTAGTGGATCAGAACTTCCACATCAACTCCGATCCATGAACTGACCGGACATTTCCATCTTCAAAGAAGAGCCAAACCAGCACTGCCAATTTCTCAGGGTTCGACCTTATATCTGCCTACCTGTTTCTTTGCCCCCCCCCCCCGGTTCCACCTACTCCCCCCCTAGTGGGTAACTGTACTGGTAAGTAGTATGTGTGTTTGTTGTTATGTATTGTATAATTGGGTTTGACTGTCTGTCTGGGCTTATGCCCGCGTATGTGCGTATTGTTTATTAAATCATTTATTCAATTGTGTTCTGTTATATTGGTAGCTAGGTTTATCTGGTTAGTATGTTGGATCTACAACTACATCTGTTTGGAGAGGCTTCCCCTGCCTGGTTTCAGACGGCCAGTCGGTTATCTATTGTGTGGCAGCGCCCCCCCGATAATTACTTGTCAGGCTATAATTACGAATCAGTATTTGGAACGGTTACACCGGCTGCGCTACTGTACATGATTGTGCAAGAATTTCATACTCTTTTTCTATTATGTACTCTTTGATTAACTATATATTTTCGTGTGAGGGAAAATTTTCACCAGTATTTGCAACCTATAATCCCCCTGATAAAGTAATTTGCTTTTGTATCCATTCTTGTGTCTCAGATTACATTATATAACATGCAAAACTTTGCGGTTAATTGGAGGGGAAGGCATAAAAACACCCAAATCTCAATTACTAATGCTAAAATTGTGGCTTTACATTTTTGTAAAAGGGCCGCAAGATTATTTCAGCGGGTGTTTGAGGACGGGCGGCCGAATCCATCATGCCTAGGCCGGAAGCAGGATTCGCAAACACTACTTTCCTGTTCTTAACAGTATTGATATATGTTTAATTCTAGTTAGAACCTTTCCATATGAGTTCTTTCGAATTCTCATAATCCTTTAGTTAGAGTCTCCTTCTCAATGCATCATATTTTGTAGTCATGAACTTTACCTAATTAAGGGGGGGGTCACTTTGGTCAAAAATCGATAGTCACGGATTTCGCTCATTTTCGCACATAATATGCCCCCATATGTTTTCAAAAATAACTTAGAATATTAGTGTTCGAAATCAAACTGTGACAGAGTTATTCAAGTTCAAAGCCGGAAAACTTGAAAATTCCGGTGATGAGTCCTGCAAGGTCAGGTGGAGACCAAGCGCGACCGAAAACAGGGTTAACCGATACACCAACTTAAAGCCTTTACTAAGGTAATATTTAAGTGCAGACGTGGCTCAAGGCCAGCTATCCAGGCGTTCATAATGCATGCTTGAGTGATGCACTGACCTAACCTTGCAGGACGGCCCAGTATAACTTTAACTCGTTTTATCTTGCACAGACAACATTTTAGACCCATGGTTCTATGAGAAAAGTTGCTCCTCGTTCCATTAGCTATCGATTGATACCCAATTTGTCTATATTTGGAAAAATTTTAAAATTGACATTTTTTACCTATAAAGATCAAAGACGCCGCCACAGCAGTCATGTTCAATATTGACGCATTTGTTTTCGCCACATTATATGACAGACATGGATATATTAATTAATCTGCCAAGTTTGGTGATTTTTACTACATAAGAGTGAGAAATTATCAAAAGAATGTGAAAATTATAAAAAATGGCCAGTTTTAACAAAATTTGCTGTTTTTGTGGCAAGTTTTTTGAGCTTACTGTAGATGATAGAAAAACATGCGAGTACTTTCATAAGACGTGGTTTTATGCGTAGAGTGCAGCTATCTATCGGCCGTTTCTGTAGCCTTTGCCAATCGTCCATCGTATTGTTTTTGTTCACATACATGGAATCTAATAATTATTTGTAGAACAGTAGCTGGTGATACATCAGACTTGAAGAAAACTTTTTTCTGTACGCCCCACTCCAGTTGGTCTTACACCGGTTAGGAGTAGTGCCAGCTTGATGTTAATTTTATAAATTTGACTGGGGATTAGCTGACACCGAATAATTGTCTTTAACAATTACCCGAGGCGTTTCGCAAGGATGGAGATTTTCCCATCACCGGCTGTGTGATGAACGCACCTCGGCAGCTCCACCCGAAGGCGGCCGCCCCTTAACTCTCGGTTAATTGATGACAAGGGGGGAGAACGGATTGCTAAAGATGGCGCCAGCTGGCGCCAGATTGGTGATCGAAATAGCTGGTCCTCTTGGACCACAAAGTTTGAAAGGGGGCGTATCAAATACATAACAGAACATGCTGAATAGCAACATAATGGTACAAATAGATTCATTTCATAAGTTTGAGTTTCATGAGTTTCAGGAGTTCATGAGTTTCTTTGGACGGTGGCAGAACGAGTCTTCTCGTCGTAGTACGTAACAGGTGCACTGTCGCTTTATTCAGGCTCAGGGTAGACTTGATTTGCAGCATCTTCGTTTCTGTTTATATAGTCTAAAATACTAGCCTTTATTTACTTTTGTACCTCAAATTCTGTCAAAACAAAAATTTTTGTATTTCAACTGACCATATTCGGTTCACCTAAATGCAGTTGTGAATTAGCAGTGCTTTTGGCTTGGATATAGATATTGAAAAATCCTTAGAGTAGCAGCTAGTTAGTACAAAGTCGATGCTCGTAGTCTACTGCAAAACACCACAGATGTGAATACGATTCAGACTTCCTAAATCCCTTAGTGGGTATCAGCAAATTTGTATTTACAAAACGTATGATTGTCCTTGGATATATAAAATTTGCCTACCAAATTATATTTTCATTCGTTACCCACAATATTGAACAACTCTAACAGCATTAACAGTTATGCAAAACTTAGCCTGTTTTGATGGAGTTAACATTTGTTGGTTGTGATAAAATTGGAAAGCAATCTCCTGATTTGGTCCTATCTATGACAAACAGCTGAGATCATTGCAGGGAGGCTGAGATCCAGGGCAGCCAGCTGAAATCCAGGGCAGGCAGCTGAGATCCAGGGCAGGCAGCTGAGATCATTGGAGGGAGGCTGAGATCCAGGGCAGGCAGCTGAGATCATTGGAGGGAGGCTAAGATCCAGGGCAGGCAGCTGAGATCCAGGGCAGGCAGCCGAGATCATTGGAGGGAGGCTGAGATCCAGGGCAGGCAGCTGAGATCATTGGAGGGAGGCTGAGATCCAGGGCAGGCAGCTGAGATCCAGGGCAGGCAGCTGAGATCATTGGAGGGAGGCTGAGATCCAGGGCAGGCAGCTGAGATCATTGGAGGGAGGCTGAGATTCAGGGCAGGCAGCTGAGATCATTGGAGGGAGGCTGAGATCCAGGGCAGGCAGCTGAGATCATTGGAGGGAGGCTGATATCCAGGGCAGGCAGCTGAGATCATTGGAGGGAGGCTGAGATCCAGGGCAGGCAGCTGAGATCCATGGCAGGCAGCCGAGATCATTGGAAGGAGGCTGAGATCCAGGGCAGGCAGCTGAGATCATTGGAGGGAGGCTGAGATCCAGGGCAGGCAGCTGAGATCATTGAAGTGAGGCTGAGATCCAGGGCAGGCAGCCGAGATCATTGGAGGGAGGCTGAGTTCCAGGGCAGGCAGCTGAGATCCAGGGCAGGCAGCTGAGATCATTGGAGGGAGGCTGAGATCCAGGGCAGGCAGCTGAGATCATTGGAGGGAGGCTGAGATCCAGGGCAGGCAGCTGAGATCATTGGAGGGAGGCTGAGATCCAGGGCAGGCAGCTGAGATCCATGGCAGGCAGCTGAGATCCACGGCAGGCAGCCGAGATCATTGGAGGAAGGCTGAGATCCAGGGCAGGCAGCTGAGATCATTGGAGGGAGGCTGAGATCCAGGGCAGGCAGCTGAGATCATTGGAGTGAGGCTGAGATCCAGGGCAGGCAGCTGAGATCATTGGAGTGAGGCTGAGATCCAGGACAGGCAGCTGAGATCATTGCATGGAGGTTGAGTCGTCAAGTAGGATGTGCAGATTCACATATTTATGGCTTCCAAAAATTTCTAATGAGGCAACGTACTTACAGCCAAGTAGTAGAGCGAATCTGAAGAAAACTCATCTTGTACCTTTGAGACATTCATCAGACAGAATTTTTAGATATTTTTTAGATATATCTTTGTTTTGCAGATATTCTGAGATGGCAGAACAAATCAGTTAATATTCACGGTCCAGCAGAACATAAGTTGATATCTTTTTGACTAGTATTACTAGCACAAAGACTACATAATACATAAGAGTATGACAGCAGTCATACTCTATGTATTATTAGCGTGACACATCTCTGCACGGTAACGGCTGACCCCCCCCCCCGGTAATTGGACCCCAATGACCCCCCCCCGCAAATTGGTACCCAGTCGAAACGGGGTACGCTCACTCGCTCTATGCTTGTGTGTTAAAGCTCGAAAGCCCTAGCAGTACGTGCGCGAGTATACCGCCCAAATTTCTTTGAGATGATTAGGGGAGGGGGTCAGCCGTTAGCATGCAGAGGATGTGTCACGCTCATAATACATATAGTATGACTGCTGTATTATGTACTCTTGCTAGTACATATAACATATCTGTACTTAAAAAGGAGTTCTAATAAATATATGGCATGAAACGAGGAAGAGAATTGAAAATCATATTGCATAAAAATTCATTTCTAGTCAATGACGTGCTCTTCCAATTTTATTAATGACGGTTTCAGTTGTTCACAAAGACCAGCAGTTCTAATTCAGAGCACGGACCCATTAAAGAGCTTAATTTCCTGCAGCAAGGGGAAGCACAAAGACTAAACCTCAATTATATATGAACCTTTGCCTTAATTTTAAGAACCTTTCCAGAGCTTAAATTACAATCCCTGATTACCAGTATCATTTTCTTCATTCTGAATTCTTTCATTATTGAGATTTTTTAAGATTTATTTTAGCGTGCCCCGAAATGTTGAGTGCTTACTTAGCTGGCGTGGTATATTTAAGCTTTGGAGTTTTTGGCTGCTGTCATAATTTAATTACTGGAGCAATTCTGCTGAAATCCAAAAAGTTCAAAACCTGTATCTACAAATTTATGGCCAACTTATGTTTTGCTGATGCTACCGAATTGGCTGTCATGGGAATTTTGGCCGGTGTAAGATCGCTGATTGAACCGATAAAACCGATTCCGTATCTCGATGATTTTATTGGTCTTTTGACGCTGCCTAACTGGTGGGCGGGTGCGGTACTCCTAACATTTATCACGATTTCCCGATATTTTAGCATCAAGAATTCCTCTGCACGACCAAATGCCAATGCCTTAGGCAGCAAACAGACGCTATTTTGCAACATTGCAGTCCACTGCATTGTATGGTTTGTTTACATTGTAATTGCGTATTGCATAAAAATGTTCCCATCAAGTTGGTTTCAAAACTATCATACGTTAGCCTTTAATGATCGTCTGCCGGAATTTGTGAATATTGCCATCATTGTATCTTGTATTGTAACTCAGCTCGTATTTAATTCGCTAAGTTTAGTACACCTAAAATTGTCTCGGAAATTGCAAACTCTGACGTTTCGTCGCTCAAGAGGACGTCATCTGGAAAAGTTAGAAAGGAAATTAACCATCCAGTGTTTGGCGACAAGCTCCGTTTTTTGCGCCTCTTTTGGACTGTTTCAAGTAATCACGGTACTTTCCCAAAGTTTCGATACGGATAACTATATTTTTATTCTTTTTCATATAATATGGATTACAAATCATTGCATCAATCCGGTGATCTACTTTGCGTTCAACTCCCAGCTATGGCGAACTGCGAAGAGTTATTTCTGTAACAACTGTTGCAGTAGGAGATTCACTCAGAAATGCGCCACAAGCAGTGCGCTCATAGACTGATTTTGGACCTTGCTTAAAAATGTTTTGTATTGTTGTATTGGTGATTAACAATTATATACAAAAACAATGTTCAATATTTTTATCGAGCAATCAGTAATCATACATCTGTTACAGTGGCCACAAATAAAAGATGGATCTGCTCAATACAGTTATACACAAACATAAATCTACATATACTCATACTGATGACCTTTCCTTTACAATTTGCGGCTTGGGTTGTGGAGCGGAGCGGTACAATCGATCCGTTTGGTGACTGGATCAGATCAGAAGCCTATTGGAGTCTGTAACTCCAATATGTAGTAAAACTATTTGGATTTAGGGCTAGCAGTAAAGCTTTTACTGTCGTAGTTGTATTGATGTTGGCTGGATGTAGCTGGCCGATGGCCAGCCGACACAAAAGATGGCCTGGCCTTACTTGGCCGGCCGTTCTCAAGCACTACTTTCCCCATTTGATTCTGAAGCTCACCTATTTCTTGTGGGCTTAAGGTAATTGTATTTTTACTTTGTGAGCAGTGGACAAAGAACTGGAAAATCTAAAGCGCTGACCTGCTCACATGACCGCCACCTAAACCCAGTCAGAAATAGGACGCAGAAAGACACAAATCCTGAATTACTGATGAATGTGCATGATGCCCTAGTCAGATTCAAGTAGCAACTTGTGAAATTGGATGTTCAATGATATACTTAGAGACAATAACGGAGATAGGGGATGTTAAAACAGTTGCTGAAATTCGTGCAAGGGTATTCATTCAGGTCGAGATCAACCTGGAAATCATCAGTTATACGTTAACGCCCTTTACTGTGTACTGTGCCTCGGAGTGATGGTCAGATATCTTGTCTCCTAAAACGGAAGTCAACGAAGTTTCGAAAAAGTTAACAGTTTAAAATATGATGATCAGTCATTCTGATGACAAAAGTTCTGGGACAGTGTTGAGTTGACCATTCAAACTAATGAAGAGCTTCCCGGCTAAGCAAACCTAACTAATCCCGTAACCGATGCAATTTCCTCGTTCTAGCAATTTGCAATGCGAAACATTGACTTGGGGGCGAGCAAGTCAGATGTTGGATGTTCTGACTTTTTTTGGAACTGTTTCGATTATCAGTGACTTCATAAGAGAATCGTGGAAACTTCGTGGCAACGAGTCGACGATGACTGTGACTGTCACAACCGTGGACTGGACCGATAAGCCTATCTGAGTTGCTCAATACGAAGGTTCTCTTTACAGTTCACTTCACAACAACTAGTGTTGGGATTGGCCGAAAATTTCCATGGTTGGCTTGGCTTGGCTTGGCCGGAGTTTGAAGTTGGCCGGCCAATTGGCCGTTGGCCGATGGCCGGCCATTGGCCGTTGGCCGGCCAACGGCCAATGGCCAACGGCCAATTGGCTGGCCGTTGGCCGTTGGCCGATGGCCGGCCAATGGCCGTTGGCCGGCCAACGGCCAATGGCCAATGGCCAACTGGTTGGCCGTTGGCCGCTCGTTGGCCGTTGGCTGTTTCTTGGCCGTAAGCTATTGGCCGTTCTTTAGCTATTTTTCAACGTTGCCGAGCTGGAATTTAATATTTTTATTCGTCTACCGTGCTTAATCAGGCGTCAACTTAATTAAACTTTATTTCAATAGTACAAATTACAATTTACAATATTTGTAAAATAGTTTTTCCAAACTTTTAGCTCCAACCTGCGATAACTCTGTTTTAATTTTGCTGGAGGACAATAAAGTGATGAGACGTTCACCGCCAGACAAATTTAAAAACTACGTTGTTAGCACACTTAAAATTTGCATGCAATTAGCAAATTTAATTGTAAAATAACGCTAATGACAATAAAAATTGTCAACATCTAAGTGAAAATCTGTAGTACTGTATCTAACGTAACGTTTATACAGCAACATGTTTACGATATTATGCAGCAAAATTAAATTTTTCAACACAGTTAACGCACAAGATCAGTAAATTTGAGCTTGGCCAGCACTCGGCCATTGGCCAGCCAACGGCCAACGGCCAGCCAGTTGGCCGTTGGCCGGCCAACGGCCATTGGCCGGCCATCGGCCAACGGCCAGCCAATTGGCCGTTGGCCCTTGGCCGGTGGCCGGCCAACGGCCAATGGCCGGCCCCGCCAACTGGCCGAGATTTTCTCGGCCAACGGCCAATGGCTTGGCCGGCCAATGGCCGGCCATTGGCCAGCCATTGGCCGCACCGGCCAATGCACAACACTAACAACAACAACAACAACAACAACAGGATGATGCATGTAACCACTTTGTTTATTCGTTTTCCATATCCAATACGTACTTTCCAGTTAGAAACTGTGCCGCCGAATTTCCGTTTATTATGCCTAATGCCTAATTAACAGATTCCTTCGTTAGAAACATTGCGCGTAGGTTTATAATTAGGTCAAATTTGAAATGACATAGGCTTTATGTCATTCCAGGTTTGTATTAGTTGGATTTGCTCTTCTGACTAATGAATTTTTCTTATGGATCCAAACAAAGCATATCCAGAAATAATTTCATAACAGCTTTACCTATAACTTCGCACGCTCAAGGTTAGAAATTATAGGATATCTCTTTAGCCTGTCGAATTTTAAGTCATGCAAAACTTATACTTTGCCAGGCGTGATTTATGTCATTCCTTTTCTACGACGTGAACAAATTAGCCTGAATTGAATCCAATGTTTTCGCAGAAATGAAACTTTTAATCAGGAGAATGGTTCGCCCTCTCCAGGTCTTTGTCTTTTATCATGTGCCGTTGTACCAAATCATTTTCTAATTATTTACGGTTACATCTCAGTCCACATCTGCCTGTCTACATACTTCCCTAAGCGTGTCCGCGTCATATTAATTAGAACATCACTTTAATGGAAAGCATCCATTCAGGTAGTAACTTTCTAGAGATTTAGTTTCGAAAAAACTGGAAATCTGGAAGTGAATGCTGTAGCCGGTGATGTAAAGGTTGTAAGAGGAAGCCTGATTGAAAGTATGCCCAACAATCGCATCACGTATCAGGCCTAGAGCTACGGTTGATTAAACCAGGACCTGAAGCTGCAATAAACTTGAATAAATTCTAGTATGCTTTTCTGTTTCCATATATAGTCTAGTTTTAACTGAGTATATCTTTTCATAGTTTCGGTACCTTTCCTTTCCTTTTGTGTGCCTTGAAGGGTTGCTCCCCAGTCGCCAGTCAACAATCCCTGTCGTTTGAGGTTTGGGCATCTGTTTGGGTCTTTCATGGATATACACAAACCAAGCACTTACCAACACTGCAGACAGTTATGGTTGCAAACTTTAAGACATCCACTCCACTCCACATTCAGGCTACGTCTAAAAGTTTGAACGCCTTTAAAGTTGTTCAATGAGGAGCCGGAATTTGTCACAAGTAAATTAACACAAACAAATATAGGGTCTATTGCCTAAACAAGATGTGTTCCAGTCTCGGCGTCTAATCTCTGTAGTATTCTAATCTCGGATGCAATCCCGATTTTGACACCATCTTTAGTATCATATGTACATTAATGCCGATCTACTTTTCAGTGTTCCGATCCTGCAGTTACTTTCAATATAATCCACAAAATTAGAAATCTATCCTAAAATGGACTCTGTCCATAGACACCTATCTGATCTTGAAATAGACTTTAATACTGATGTACTTTTTGATTAATTACCACAAAAATCTCTGCACATATTGAACTTAGGCACATATTGAACTTAGTGTCAAAATGATGAATGATTGCTCCACTCCATTCCGTTCCATTCCAAGAATCAAGTTAGAGCTTATTCAATAGATAGAGGACTGTAACAAGTCTGTTGTCTATCTTGATTTGTGGTCTAACTTGATGAAATGGCAAAAATAACAGTTTTATCTACTCTATAAATTTTGTAAACATCAGTGTTTCTGTATCACTTGGTTATTGTTATCTCAAACTATCCACCATGACCCTATTGATGTGAGCGTACTTAATCGGAAAACACTGACAATGGCTACGGTTTGTCCCAGATCTAAATTTACGAAGACTGAATCAACCAAAAAAAGAGTGACTGGGGTCTATATAGTATTTGCGGTTTATTTGGTATTCACCCTTTCCTATAGTATAAATGGTTGTTAGTGTGTAATTTAGTAGCCTTGCGATGACCATATCTCTTAGGAAATCGGATGGCGTGCCCTGGGGACGTGAACTCTGAGACACGGGCGGGCATCCCATCCCTAGCTGGCTTAAGCTTAGCTACCCTAGGTATCCACTTGGTGAATGCTGGCATATATCAGTAGTTATTGAAACTGGCAAGTCTAGGCCAATCCCAATTTCTGTTCTTATGTGTTGTAGTGATGGGATATCTCCGGAAGCTACGAAACTGGAAGACTACGCCTTCTGTTACAGGGCATGCTAGGGTTTCATGCCCTAGATAAGACTAATGCTAGGATTAATCCTGCTAAGGTTTCATGAACTTTGCCCCTTTTAGTTATTAATTTTTCTGTAGTTGGGAGTGGGCCTTTTTACCGGTATTTACCCCGCACAGTTTGCCCACCTTCCAATATAAGTTGGAAGGGCTGTCAGCAATTCTGGTGAGTATTGCTAGACTGCAGAAGTCTTCTGGCTGTTAGAGTGCTCTGCTCTGCCCCACCGAAATTTGCTGATTATGACCTGCTTATTGTGAATACTTTTTGTTAGTATTTTATTAGATCCGTTTTTCAGTCTGAAGTCTTGACAGGCAGCTGTGACATGTACATATAATCAAGACTACATAATGATAAGAATATGACACTAAGCCTAGCCTCTGTTATCAGAGCAAAAACTATTCTCTGTCCGCTAACGGCTGCCCCCCCCCACAAATTAGACCGATCCATCACTTCAAACAAATTTGGACGCTACGGTTGCTGAAGCTCGAATACACAACTACATAAGGTTGGTCAGGTCACTCTCTATCGGAGAATTACCTTCTCCGACTACTTCGGCACCGTTGTTGTCTTGTTCACCTCCATAACGGTTTCCTTACTACAAACACATTCCGTGTGAATGAAACAGATAGAGCCTGGGTTTTCATAATTAGCCCGTTTGATTCTCTGGCTTAGTGAAATGACATCAGTAAACTGCATATTTATTCTCTACTCAACTTTGTGCCGTTTCTTTTCACTTCAATGCTCCCTCAGTGATGAGAGGAAAGTTACTTAGCAAAACAGCTTAAACTGTAATTAGTTTGCAGTAATGAAATCCATTTGAACTGAACCGACTACGGAAATACAGCGGACAGTCATGGAACCGTCAAAAGAAAATGTCGGAGTAAAACCATCTCATCTCAACTGAAATAATGGCGTAATCTGTAAATAGAGTTCCGTCTCGCTACCGAACCCGGAAATTTACTATTTGTTCGACTTCAACAGTAGTCGCTTTAGCATTAAATAAAGAACAGAACTCCGATAATCTTACAATATACAGATTAACCTCTTGGTATCAGTTTGCGATTTTGGAATTGCTTGCATCAATTAATAATAAAACTTTCCCCCAGTGGCTACAACCGTGCAAAATCCAAAAGGTGCGGAACGTCAGAAAGTCCAAATCCACACGTCCAATGCTATTCTAGTGCATAAGTCCTGCAAACCTTTACAGGAGCAACTATTAGTAGAAGCCATGACAGCTCTGCAGGCTCTGCTACAAGTAATAATCTGCTCTAGGTATTTGTTGTAAATATTTGTGTAAATCCACAGTCAGGTTACAATTTAGTCAGCATCTAAGCTCTAGATAAGTCAATAAATTCCTGAGTCAAAGATTTAACTATGAGTGAAGCCCGCAGGTGGTATGATTAGTACAACGGTGACCTCATTCTTGCGGGGGAAAGTAGGCATTTTCCGCCTTTTTTGTTGGAAATCACTTTGTTTATAAGCCGCTCACTCGAATTAAGTCGCTCCGGGATTATTTGTTCTTGTTACATGGGTTACATTAACATCTAAAGGATTGAAGGGTTCAAGGCTAAAGGGTTGCAGGGGAGCCGATGTATATGAGGGCATGACCAACTTAATTTTATGTAACTCAGATTTTCTTCAGAAAGCAAATAAAATTATTCTAATCAAGCTAACGTTGAATGTCTGAAGTCAACCTTTCTGAATGAGTTGATATAGACTGACAGCCTTTTGTTGGAACCCAAGGGATCATCTTCTGTGTTCATGACCCTTAATTAATCATAATTGCTTAATCAGCTTTAGTCCGTTCAACAACAGTGTCATTCTTAATGCATCGGCTGCTGCATTAATGAACTTTGACTAATTAGTTTAAAGATCCGCGTGACTGCAGCAAGGCTCTCCCTGAACCTTGCAGTGCTATGCGTTGCCAGTAAAATATCCTTACATATCCCCCACTGTAGTGTAATGTAGTAATAGTGTAATAAAAATTGTAATAATAGCATGTAATTTAGTATATCCTACTGAACACGTCACTGAAGCGGCGTGGTATA